>LBNU01031643.1:0-27297 GCA_014162995.1 Artemisia annua | reverse complement strand
ATTCGTTTGATGTGGATAGTGAGGTAACATGGTTAGATCTTCTTCCAAGAAAGATGAACGCTCAAAGCTTCCCTTCCAAAATATAAATCATCTTCTTGTCCAAAATAACCTGTTAACCTGAAAAAAAGATAAAGGCCAACCTTGCATAAAATCGGCGGTATAATCTATAATAGGATATAATGCTTGTGGAATGAATATTTTTGCAGAATTCCTGGAGATTATAAGTTAGAGAATTAACAAAACTTTTTATTTCCGGAAGAAAAACAAAACTTTCAAAAATTGCAGAAAATTATTGCCTGACGCCGTCAGAAATGATCTGACAGAATTCTCATGTTAAGTTTCCGGAAAAATTCTGGAAAAAACTAGAGCTTACTTCCTGGAATTCCTGCAAAAATTCATTATAACTCGATACAAGCATTTGACTCAAATAGATACTAATATGTATGTTAATTTACATTGTTATGATTCATGTTCATTCGTTCTTATAAACCGATTTAGATTTCCCTTACACTTAGCTTTTGCAAAATACCTTTATTTGTAGTTAAGACGAAGTTAAAAAAAATAAAGCATTTTCACAAGTTAGTTTGAATCATGAATCAATAACAAGAAATATCATACATACGGAAACAAATAAAATCAAATAAACAAACAAACAAAACACACAAAGCTTGGGTTGCCTCCCAAGAAGCGCTTTTCTTTATTAACGAGTCTTGTAGCTAGACTCAAAGTCACCGTACATTACGTGACTTCATCGTTGGTCTCGGTTTCTAGGTCATCCTCTTGTCCGGTTTTATAATCCGGTCCTAATTTCAAACAATCCTTGTAGAAATTGAATATCCTTTCCATGACATAGTCTACTCCCCTACGTCTATCCTCATCATTCCTATAGTAGACCGCTTGTTTAAGCTCCTTTTCAACGTTTGACAAGTGTTGGAATTGCTCTATCTTATATGGCATTTGGTAGTTCACTTCATCGGTCTCATCCTTAAATTTAACTATCCCTAAGGAAGGTTCATAAGTCATTCTAGAGACCTCAATAAACGGTTTTCCCAAGACTACTTGAGTTAAACTTGCATCGACTATTGGGCGGATATATTCTACAATCACAAAGTCGGTGACATAGGTGAAGTTCCCTACATAAACCGGTAATCCCCTAACTCTTCCCGTGAAGTTACTAATCCATCCCTTATCGGGGAATACCCTATACCTAAGTTGATTTTTCATTATCAAGTTGTATTGGGCTCTAGTCATGATGTTTATGGGTGATCTAGGGTCGATGTAAGCTTTCCACACATGCAGATGTCCAATGTTGCATGGTATGTTGAGATTAGAAGGGTCGCCCGTTTTGATAATCGGGTTACCTAGGAAGTATGGTGTCTCGGAGTCATCGAATAAATCCTTATGGTATGCCCGCTCTTCTCTAGTTGGTAACTTATTGAAGTAGTCCTCTCCATCTTTTACTTCTTCAATCTTGCTTACCCTACTTTCCTTATCTATCTCGACTTCCTTAACTTCATCCTTAGGTTCATTATTTTCCTCACTCCTATCAATTGGTCTAATAGTGACAACGTTGACGAAGTGGACATGTTTGGATGACGAAGGGTCCTTGATTTGGGGTCCGCTATTAGTGGTCCTAGCGTCCTTATGTGGAGGTGATAGCACTTGGTTGGTAAGGGCCTTCAATAAGTTGTCAATCTTATTGGTCTTCTCTACTTGTTGTTGATTAAATTCGGATGTGAATTTAGCTATAAGAGCTTCTTGAGATGCCATAAAATTGGACATTAATCCTTCAAAGTTATTGGTACTACCATAGTTGTTGGAAGGATTATTGTTAAAGGTACGGTTCGAGGAAGGACCGTTGGGTTGAAAACGATTAGGTGGATTGGAAGAATTGTTTTGGGACACGTTTTGGTTTGACTTCCACCTAAGGTTTGGGTGATTTTTCCACGAGGGGTTGTATGAATCACCATAAGGGTTTGGCTCGGGTTTGAAAGTGTACCACTTGTCTCCCGCTCCGTCGGTACGCGAGGATGCGTAGTCCGCAAAAGCTTGTTCGGGGAGTTCCATGCAATCACGAGTGTCGTGGGGACCACTACATAATTCGCACGAAGAAGTGATTTTGTTCACTTGGCTTGAAGGTTTAGGAGCTTCGTAGGATTTCATGAGAAACTTGACTTGGTCTTCAAGTTCTATGATCCTACGGTCGGAAGTGCTTGAATTATTCGAAGGCAAAGATATTGCCTTGACCGTTTTATTCAAATCACGGGGATCATTCCAACTTTCGTTGTCATATAGAGCAAGATCTTCTAGGAGATCCCATGATTGTTCCGCACTTAGATCACGTAGCTTGCCACCGGCCGCTTGGTCAATGGTTTGCCTCGTGTGGAGATTGATGTGGTCATAGAAGATTTGGACTTGGAGCCAAAGGTCTATGCCATGATGAGGGACTTTTTGGAGTAAGTCCTTGAATCGAGTCCATGCCTCGTAGAGGGTTTCGCCTTGGCGTTGTTGGAACGCCAAGATATCATTCCTTAGCTTGGTAGTTCTCCCCGGTGGGAAAAATTGAGCAAGGAAACGAGTTGTGAGATCATCCCAAGAGGTGATGGATCCTGCGGGAAGTCGCTCAAGCCATTGACTAGCTTGGTCCCGTAGAGAGAATTGGAAGAGACGCAATCGGGTCGTCTCTCGAGTGGCAACATCAAGGTCTATGGAATCTACGATTTTGAGGAAATCCTTGAGATGTTGATTTGGATCTTCGGAACGAAGTCCATGGAATGCGCATCCGCTTTGCACCAACCGGATGGTGTCGGATCGCAAGGGAGTGACATTGGCTCCTTGAGTGAGCTCAATGGTGTTGCGATAGCCATGGTGGCTAGGTCGGGAATACTCTCCTAAGGTACGGGCTCTAGGAGGTTGGTTTGGTTGTGGTGGGTGGTTTGGTTGAGGTGGGTTGTTGGGATCAAGGAGGTTACCACCTTCCATGATGGCGGATGGTAATGGTTACGAACAAAAACACGAAGAAAATAGATAGACTAAAGAAATCCTAGAAAAATAAAATAAAAATCTCACTAGAAAGGAATCTAGTGAGTAGACCTAATAAAATAAAAATTCTACCTAAACAATAACTATTCCCCGGCAGCGGCGCCAAAAACTTGATGACGTGGGATTGCGACCACGCAACAGGTTTTACCTCTCAAGGGATCTTGAGAAGCTTGCAATCCCACCAGGCAGTGTACCTGGTCGGTGTAGTATAGTGTAGTGGTAAGTACGGGGGATTGATCGTTCTCTCACAGGGAATAGTGTTCGTTAGGATAGAAAAACTACTCTAAAAGGTCTAAAGGTGAAGGAAGATTATTTTTGTATTTTTATATTTTATGGAAAGCAAGTAAAATCTCGGGTTTTGGAGGAGTGGGCGGAATTAGTTGCTAGTCAACTAACCCAAAAACTACAATTGCAATAAAAATAAAATAACTAAACTATTGTGGTTGTGAAAACTTATATGGAGACAAATGTGTTTACTTAGACTTCCTTACTCCCTAACTATCTTTTACCGGTTAATTGGTGTATGTATTACTTGCGTGGATGACGGGTGTATTCCTTAACAATTCATGGGGTGGCATACATATCTCCCCAATTCTATGAGCTCTTATCTCCTCCTACAACTATGCGTACACATAATCATAGGGATTGTAAACAGTGGCTCATGCGTTAAATACTACCTTAATAACCTAGTATGCCTTAGTTACATGTTTCTTAAGACGTTCAAGCATGTTACCATATAGGAGTATTGCCAGTTTTCTTAAGCCTAACATTGATGAAACATTCATCCCAACAAAGTAATAACACACCAATCAACCAATAATTAATTGTTAGGTTTCATTAGATCTAAGCAAACACAAGAAAAATCTAGCCTAGCATGTTAATTGAAAGACAAGCATAAGATGTAATTAACCAACACATAGACATATTGATTAATTTAAGTGAGGACTTATCTTTAATTGAACATGAAGGATTCAAGGGTGAAAAACCCTTGAAAATACAACCAAATTCATCTTTAGGGTTTTTCCCAAACTTGCACCAAAAGTTCCACACTAATGAATGAAAAATAGAAAAGTATATATAGATTTTACATTCTGACGGCGTCAGGTTATGGGTTCTGACGCCGTCAGCTCGCCGTTATTAGGGTTCTCGGATGACCTAGATCTACTTCTGACGCCGTCACTTGTATATGTGCTCTGGGCCGTCACTCTTTAGCATTACACCTGACAGCCTACTTTCTCTAACACCTGACGCCGTCAGGTGTAAACATCTTGTTTTCTTCATAGGGCGTCTAGTGTAATCTGATTTTACTCCTTTGTCAATGTTGGCTGACGGCGTCACCTTGTGACTCTGACGCCGTTAGGAAGGTTTTCCAGCTTCTTTTGAGACTTTGTCGTTTTCTTCACTTTTATGCTCAAAAAACGTCAAAATTAGTATGTTTTCCAGAATTCTTCTCAAAACTATCTAAAATGACAAAAGGAACGATTTATGGCAATATTTGATCACATTTACTCGAATTATGGCTTAAATGACCCCTTAAAACGGGTACACTTTTCGTCTCATCAGTATTTGATAGAACCTGATGGCATTAAGCCTTGCCCAGAAAAGACAAAAGCTGTCATTGAAC
This sequence comes from Artemisia annua, assembly GCA_014162995.1. NCBI lineage: Eukaryota > Viridiplantae > Streptophyta > Magnoliopsida > Asterales > Asteraceae > Artemisia > Artemisia annua. The sequence goes on along the minus strand of LBNU01031643.1, from coordinate 22,631 downwards.
TCCCCTCACCACGCACGCTAAAAGAAGTCCAGTCATTAAACGGCACATTAGCTGGACTAAATCGATTCTTGTCCAAGTCAGCGGACAAATCACTTCCACTCTTTAAAACACTCAAGAAGTGTACAAAAAAGGGAGACTTTCGATGGACTACGGAAGCGGAAGAAGCTTTCATACAGCTTAAGCAGCATATAGCGGCGCTTCCCAAGCTAGTCGCACCCCGACNCATTAAGCCTTGCCCAGAAAAGACAAAAGCTGTCATTGAACTCCCCTCACCACGCACGCTAAAAGAAGTCCAGTCATTAAACGGCACATTAGCTGGACTAAATCGATTCTTGTCCAAGTCAGCGGACAAATCACTTCCACTCTTTAAAACACTCAAGAAGTGTACAAAAAAGGGAGACTTTCGATGGACTACGGAAGCGGAAGAAGCTTTCATACAGCTTAAGCAGCATATAGCGGCGCTTCCCAAGCTAGTCGCACCCCGACCAGGGGAAGAATTGATCATGTACTTATCCGCAACTCATGGAGCAGTCAGCGCAGTGCTACTGACAGATAGGAATTCGGTGCAAACACCGGTATACTTTGTGAGCAAAGCGCTTAAGAAAACGGAGGTTAACTATAGTCCAATGGAAAAATTGGTCTTGGCGTTAGTGTTTGCAGCCTAAAGACTGCGCAGGTACTTCCAAGCGCATCCCATAGTGGTGATCACAGATCAACATATCAAGCAAGTTATCTCAAAACCTGACGCATCTGGGCGATTGCAAAAGTGGAGTGTATTGCTAGGCGAGCATAACATCTCCTATAGACCACGCACTGCAGTTAAGGGACAGATACTAGCAGACTTCATCATTGAAAAGCCAGATACCGATGATGTACCTTCACACCCCAAGACGNCGCATCCCATAGTGGTGATCACAGATCAACATATCAAGCAAGTTATCTCAAAACCTGACGCATCTGGGCGATTGCAAAAGTGGAGTGTATTGCTAGGCGAGCATAACATCTCCTATAGACCACGCACTGCAGTTAAGGGACAGATACTAGCAGACTTCATCATTGAAAAGCCAGATACCGATGATGTACCTTCACACCCCAAGACGGAACTGCAAGAACCATGGATTCTATTCACAGATGGATCCTCATGTGTAGACGGCTCAGGCACAGGCCTTATCCTCACTAACCCAGAAGGAATGGAATTCACTTACGCCCTGCGTTTTGAATTCACAGCCACGAACAACGAGGCAGAATATGAAGCCCTAATCGCTGGACTGCGCATTGCCACACGAATGGGCGTACGCAACCTAGAGGCAAATGTGGATTCTCGATTAGTAGCCAATCATGTGTCAGGCGAATATGTAGCTAAGGAAGATAACATGATCCAATACCTCAAAAAAACAAAGTCATTAATTCAAGGATTTGACAGGTTTACAATCAAACAAGTTCCAAGAGGGGAAAACAAAAAGGCAGATGCGCTGAGCAAGATTGCTTCTACAAGTTTCGCACACCTGTCAAAACAGGTATTGGTGGAGATTCTCAAAGACAAATCCATCTCAGGGATGGAAGTATCTACGGTGATAGAGGAACAAGGTCCTACATGAATGACCCCTATCATCGAATTCATAAGTAAAGGCATACTCCCCCAAGAACAGAAGGAGGCTCGACGGATACGGCGCACAGCGCAGCGATTCGAGCTTAGAGATGGCGTCTTATACAGGCGCTCATTCTTGCAACCATGGCTTAGGTGCGTTGGACCTCTTCAGGCAGATTACGTACTCCGAGAGATCCACGCTGGTTCATGCAGCATGCACTCAGGACCACGGTCTGTTGTGGCACGAGCCTTACGATCAGGATACTACTGGCCCACTATGCACCGTGATGCGCGGGATATGGTACGGAAGTGTAGCGACTGCCAAGTTCATAGACCCATCCCGCGTCGACCACAGCACGAGCTAACACCCATCACATCGCCATGGCCGTTCTACAAGTGGGGTATAGACATTGCTGGACCCTTTCCCGTTGCCGCAGGAGGATTGAAATTCCTTATTGTGGCAATAGACTACTTCACTAAGTGGATTGAGGCAAAGGCGGTAGCAACGATAACAGGTAACCAAGTGAAGCGATTCGTGTGGGACAACATAGTATGCCGCTTTGGATTACCTGGGGAAATCATCTCAGACAACGGAAAACAATTCCGTGACAACCCGTTCAAAGACTGGTGCGAGCAACTGCATATCACGCAACACTTCGCGTCAGTAACACACCCACAAACCAATGGCTTGGTTGAACGCGCAAATCGCAGTCTAGGCGAAGGAATTAAAGCGCGTCTGGACAGACACAAAGGAAGATGGGTGGAGGAGCTGTTGCATGTTTTATGGGCGCACCGCACAACTATCAAGGTTAGCAATGGAGACACCCCCTTTTCTCTTGTATATGGGATAGAAGCTGTCATACCGGCCGAAATTGGGATGCCAACTATTCGCACAGCGGAAGTTAATATTGCTACAAACGATGACGAGCGGCGCATACACTTGGATCTATTGGTAGAAAGGCATGAACGCGCAGCGATACGGGAAGAAAAAGCCAAGTCAAAAATGAAGGGATACTACGATGCTAAAGTACGAAGCACTTCATTCAGACCAGGCGATTTTGTATGCCGCGCAAACGATGCAAGCCACGCAGAAGACACAGGAAAGCTTGGACCAAACTAGGAAGGACCTTACGAGGTCATTGAAGCACTGGGAAAAGGCGCGTACAAGCTGCGTGATAAAGATGGCCATGCGCTACAACGCACGTGGAACATTTGCAATCTCAAGAGATGCTATCTTTAGAAAGGGCTACGGCCCCACATATGGATACCTCCGCACTTTAGTAGGTGCCCCAATAATGATCCATGTATTTCTATTCTTGTTTCTTTCATTTATCTAGACAAGTAATTTCTTTTTCTTTTACAAAAACTTGCAAGTATTAATTCAAATTCGCGATTTCTAGCTAACTCCGCGATACCTTTTCTTTACATTGTTATTTAAATACTATTTATATTTCAATGTGTTGGTTACATTACCTTCGGCCTACATGGCGAGCATGCACTTATTAATACCCATGATGGTAAAAGGATGAGTTAACCTACTAAACAACTCCTTGAGTAAAAGGGTTGCAAACCCATCAACATCGGATCATGCATCCTTGTTAAACACCTTAAGCTCAAGACGTTGGCGCAAGTTCCTTGCGCACCCCACGATGGATGCGCAACATTGCACACTGTGCGTGTTTAACAATTTANTTTACATTGTTATTTAAATACTATTTATATTTCAATGTGTTGGTTACATTACCTTCGGCCTACATGGCGAGCATGCACTTATTAATACCCATGATGGTAAAAGGATGAGTTAACCTACTAAACAACTCCTTGAGTAAAAGGGTTGCAAACCCATCAACATCGGATCATGCATCCTTGTTAAACACCTTAAGCTCAAGACGTTGGCGCAAGTTCCTTGCGCACCCCACGATGGATGCGCAACATTGCACACTGTGCGTGTTTAACAATTTAATAGCCAAGACTCTTGACTCATTAAAATAATATTCGCAGTACGCTGCATACACTTGTAAAATTTCATATACAATTGTGATTTTTTCTAAGTTACACATTTCATACACGACTATGATCTTTAAACTTCATACATGATTATGATTTTCTTTTGAGTACGCTCTTGATTCTTAGACATCTTAATGCAAAGATATATAGCTAAGTACAAATATCATTCAAATTTTGAACAACGAACAACAAGTTCAAACACAATTCTAAGTGATTATAGACTCTATAATCCCCCTTTCCAGTACGACTACTTAGGCAATTCATAAAAGCTAAGTACGAATATACAAATGAACTTCTTATTATTATAAACCACGCGTTTATACATACAAAATTGTTCATATATGGCAAAGCAAAAAACACTAAACAAGCCTACAAGCTAGATGTACGCCTAAGCTGGGAGCTGCTACCATGGCTTGCAGCATCTTTGGCATCCCCAAGCCTCTTCAACAACTCAGCATCACTGGGAGCAACCGTTGGCACACTAATGGGCACCCTATCGGAACGAGGTAGATGGGCGGCACCAACACCACAAAGGATAGCCTTAGACGTTATCCCTTTCTTCTTGGCAAGCCTAGAAGCATGGGCGTTTAAGGATTCCTGCAAAGGAACTTCCTTCTCAAGAGCGATGGGATTGAGTATGTCACGCGGCTGGACAAAAAGGGGTACCTGCAGTTGAGACACATCAGGCTTCAAGTAATAGTCTGGTTGGGCGTCAGCGCCCTCACCATGATGCCTCGCCAAGGTTAGCCCCTCTGGCAATATCAAACGATAGGATAGTCTGATCACGGCTCCAGCTTCCGCCAACATCTGAGAGAGAGCTCAACCCCAGCTTCATTCCTCCCCATCCGCAAGCTACAAGTTCTGCGTAGGTGGTCATCCTTCGTACAGACAACCTCAAAGAGATGTGTACAGTACCTCTAAAATCTTGCGGTTCAATACAGAAAGCTCTCCACAGCCTACATCATGACCTTTGCCACGACCTAAGGCACATTGAACAACCTTTCCAAAAACCCCCACGACTTCTTGGGACTCTAGGGTGCACAGCGTAGCCAGACGGAGCCCATGGCTGATCAACCACCTGCGAGCACAACATCATGGTATTACACATACTAACTTCAACATACTCAAATGATTATATGTATAGAAGGAAATAATACAAGTAAAGCAAGGGAATTAAATGTTACTTGCGCTCAGCAATGGAGGACATCAGGTGTGGGTACAACTCTTCGTCGTACTCTAGGCTAAGCTTACACAGCTTATCTTCCTGCTTCTAAAGCCAACCCTCCACCATTTCACGGAATCCATCCAAGGACGCGAAGAGTTTACCACTGTTCATCTCCATATACTTCAGCGCCCAGATACAAGAAGACTTGTATGCACTGAAATCAGCACGCTCCTTATCTACTTGAGCCATGAGAGACATCCTCTCATCCGCAAGCTTCCGCGCATATGTATCGGAGCGCTCTAACTCAGCTTTGGAGCTAGCCAACTCAGTTTGGGCACTTGTCAACTGTGCCCTCAAGCAGGAGATTTCTTCCTCCTTCTGCGCGGAACGGCTATTTTCACCGGAATAGCTTGCCCTCACCTGCGCAACCAGCTTGGCTTGGTGCACAGCGGCCAGCTGATGAGACGAAAAATGTTACGTTTTTAGGGGTCGGTTTGAGTCCTAATTCGTATGTTTTTTGTTTGGATTTGACCCAAAGTCGTTTCTTTTCTCATTTTAGGTACTTTTGAAGGGAAAATCACAAAAGAAGCATTTTCGGGCGTTTTCGGAGTGAAAAAGTGCGGAAAACAACAAAAACTCAAAAGACCTTGAAGATTACAGAAGGTAACGCCGTCACACTCTACAAGGTGACGCCGTCAGGTACAAGTGAAGTCCAGAATTGGAAAAGTACTCGTGACGGGCCAGAGAGTTCGTAGTGCAATTTGGTGACGCCGTCAACCAAGGCCGTCAGATCTGGAACCAGCAATTATGACCACGTCAAGGAAGGCCGTCAGAAAACCCTAATCGCCGAGCTGACGACGTCACCTATTGGGCTGACGCCGTCAGCCCGCGTTTTCTATATATAAAGAACGATTTTTCTTTATTTTATATAACTTTGGATAACCTAGTGGAACTTTAGTCGAATTTTGGAGTGGAGAACTTTAGGGTTAAACCCTAGTACGTGTATCAGAGACCTTAGAGGGTATCCTAACCCCTCTAACTTGCATGTTTAATCCAAGATAAGTCTTTGCTCATACAATATGTCTATGTGTTGTGTGATTTATGCTTGTGCTTGTCTTTCTTTCAACATGCTAGGCTAATTTACTTTGTGTTTGCTTAGATCTAATGAAACCTAACTATTGATTATCATGTGATGTGTATGTTGTGATTGTATTTGGGTGAATGTTTCATCTACGTTAGACTAGAGAAAACTGGCTAATCTCCTATACGGTAACAATCTTGAACGTCTTTAGAAACGTGAATCGTATGTGCGTTATCGATTTTAAGGTAGTATTTCATGCATAGGTTGCTATCGGTGAGCTCATGATAGGATGCTTGACGTATCGTCATAGAGTGAGGTNGATATATGGTTATCTAGAGAGGAAGTGTGTGTATGTGTGTTTGTGTATTTTTAATACAGAGGTTTGAGGACACGTAATAAAAAGACATGCAAAATAACACGTGGGGTGAGATTACATGAGCTTATTGTCGTTGGGTGTTTCAGAGGTGTTTTGGTGTTTAAAGTGTGTATTAGAAGGTGTATAAGTTTGCTTTTTGTGATAAGATTAGAAAAGTACTAACCAAAACTAGTCAGGTGACCAAGGCCCCCCAAATGGTGACCCAAGTTTTGGGTACGTGTCATGTATATCATATGTTTGGTCAAGATGGCCTAAGATGACTAGATATATTTCATTTCAATACGTTGGTTACGAAACATAAATAGATTGAACGATAATGTAAATTCATGTTGCAGTATCTGTTTCTCAAATGATAAACAAAATCCATGACTTTAAAGGTTTGTCAAACATGGTACAGAAGTTGTTTAACCAATGAGAATCGGCTAAATTCTATCAAAACACTTTGGCAGCATGAACCTAGATGTCACTACTTATAAAATTAATCCTCTTTATATAAAACTGAATAAACTTTCAAGACCTTTCAACATAATAATACTAAAAAAATAGCATTAACATACAGATACCGGACAAAAATACAAATTTGCCTCTGTTCTTAAACTGGNTGGCTAGCAGTATCCGCAATTCGGCTTCTCGCATAATCGACCCGGTCTGACCCAACCGGATGCAACCCTTTAAAATACTTATACATCCAAGTAACAGCAAAAACAACAAATAAACCAGACCCACAAACAGATACAAAACCGGCTATAAGTACAAATAAAAGTGTCCCTATAGGAACCCATATAGGACTAGTGAGGATTATGATAGGTGTGAAAAATATGAGACTTAGTAGAGTGATGGTGATAGTTATGCCAGTTAGTATGAGTAAGATTGCTCCTGAGATTATGAGGGTGGTGAGACCCATGAGCTGTGTGGAGTTGAGTGAGTGGTGACGGAGTCTTTGCATGATGGGTGGTGGTTGTTGTTGGTGGTGGTCGGAGATGGTGGCCATCGGTGAGGATTGTTACAAAGATATATGGTTATCTAGAGAGGAAGTGTGTGTATGTGTGTTTGTGTATTTTTAATACAGAGGTTTGAGGACACGTAATAAAAAGACATGCAAAATAACACGTGGGGTGAGATTACATGAGCTTATTGTCGTTGGGTGTTTCAGAGGTGTTTTGGTGTTTAAAGTGTGTATTAGAAGGTGTATAAGTTTGCTTTTTGTGATAAGATTAGAAAAGTACTAACCAAAACTAGTCAGGTGACCAAGGCCCCCCAAATGGTGACCCAAGTTTTGGGTACGTGTCATGTATATCATATGTTTGGTCAAGATGGCCTAAGATGACTAGATATATTTCATTTCAATACGTTGGTTACGAAACATAAATAGATTGAACGATAATGTAAATTCATGTTGCAGTATCTGTTTCTCAAATGATAAACAAAATCCATGACTTTAAAGGTTTGTCAAACATGGTACAGAAGTTGTTTAACCAATGAGAATCGGCTAAATTCTATCAAAACACTTTGGCAGCATGAACCTAGATGTCACTACTTATAAAATTAATCCTCTTTATATAAAACTGAATAAACTTTCAAGACCTTTCAACATAATAATACTAAAAAAATAGCATTAACATACAGATACCGGACAAAAATACAAATTTGCCTCTGTTCTTAAACTGGATTTCTGTCTACAAGTCTGGCATTTTTACTCCTAATGCAATAGGTTTTAACCCTGTGGAGGAGGTGGAGGCATTCCCTGAGACTGGCCCATCTGTTGCTGCTGCTGCCATTGTGGAGGTGGTGGGGCCCTCCACATTTGCTGACCAGCCATACCAGCTGGCGGTGGAGGTGGTCTGTTCATCATCTGAGGCATGCTTGAAGGTGGCGGTGGAATGTTAGGTGGGGGTGGTCTGAATTGCTGAAGATGCTGAGGTGGCATTCCCTGAGGCTGGCCCATCTGCTGCTGCTGCTGCCATTGTGGTGGTGGTACCGCCATTTGAATTGGCTGGTAGACATGGGCGGGTGGTGGCGGAGGGCGGATTGCTGGAATTGCGGATACTGGTGGGACTGCACCGTTTGCGAAAGGTCGTGGAGGAAGTGGTGCACCGTTCGGTTGAGGAAGTGTTGGGGGGCCACTTGCGAACATTGTGTGGGGCCTGCTTTTTTGCGTGCTCGGGTTACTGCTTGCAAGGGTCCTCTCTACATAAGACAAACAGTTCAAGCAAAGTGACAATAAAGTCAGAATTTTACGTTTCACCTACTGACAGTTAACATGATCTAGTAGCTTTCACAAGAAAATGTATAAAACTAAAACTTCAATGATAAATCATTTTATATTTTGGATATTCAGTTTCATACCTGCTGGGGTACCATGACGCTCTCCCTTTGTGTCTTTCTTGTAAGCATAAGACACTGTTATTTGGCGATTGCATAGATACTGTCCATTCATTGACTGTCCAGAAACATAAAACAATCAGCAACATCATTAAAGCAACTAAAATTGAAATACACTAAAAATTTATTTGGAAACTATATATCAAATGCAAATTCAGATTATAGTAAAATAAAAGCTCATCCATAACGGTCCTCCGATTATCAGGATTTGCAAATATCGATATATCATAGCTTAAAATTTACTAACTAAACTATTTAGTTACATACATTCTATACTTTATTTACTAAACAGATCAGCTAAAAAATTACACATAAAAAAAAGATATAAGTTTACTTAGGTTTTTTAAATGGAGAATGTAGAAGCCCTGAAAGTTATGCAACAAATAAAAACTTTGGTGTTTCCAAAATTTTAATATTTTAAGTACTTCGTGAACTTCTAATTTAATAATACCTTCTGGTCTAAATGTGTATGATATCTCCGAGATTATACATGATTTAGAAGGTTATGCTAAGATTTGATGGCAATCTAATGTTTTGGGTACTTACTGGTTTATAAATCGTTTGTTAGGAATCAAGACAGAAGGTTTTGAAAAAAGGAGCTAATTCAAAAAAATAAAGACAGAAGAGTGAAGCTACTCATTTTTATCTTGTATCTAGTCTCAGTTACCTTGGTGTGTACTAGTCTCTACTAGCATAATTTCTTATTCTTTTATAACATAGACTTACGCATCAAATTTTCGGCGAATCGGCGGTGCCATTGGGGTCACACGTATACACAGAGGTACCATTTAATATAACGTGTCTATCGTATTTGCGTTATAGATAACCTACGTAACTCGGGATCAATAACGGGCTATTAATTACTAAGTTGAGACTTAGTAAGCAAGCCCATTTGGTTGTCCATTACGGCCGGCCTAACGAGAGGGAGCAAGAAAGGGAGAAAAGTTAAAGGGGGTTAAGTGTAACATGTTATGTGATAAGGCTATATTTGATTTAGTCATTGGATAACACAAATGACTCACCAAAATAACCAACTTCCCTCCCACTCCTCTACCCTAATATAGCCGAAAATAAGCCGTCCTAGGGTTCTTATTTTCATGATCTTAAGCTCTTATCTAGTGTAGTTCAAGGGTGGTTAACGCAAGGAGGGTTATTGGACTAGCATCAAGGTGGCATTCATTGACGTGTAACGTGTTATTACATAGAGGTGATCAACCTAATTGGTCATTTGATCATACATTGTCATGCAACAAAGGTATACCATTATTGTTATTATTTACGATTGATCATATGACTCTATTGATCGGTATGGGTGATTTGTATCCGTTGCGTTTAACATTTATTTTTATGTCTTTCATATCTTAAATCACCTATAGTGGTATCACGAGTGCTCCCACTTGCGAACTTCATAATAATCAGGTAATTATACAAGTAAAGGTTAGCGTCTAGCAACACGCCAATGCCCCTAGAAATATATGAGGATAGCTTCGTAAGTATCTAGGGATGGCAAATAAAACCCGAACCCGACGGGGAAACCCGAAACCCGAACTAATTGGGGCGGGGCGGGGCATGCTAATCGGGTTACGGGGCAGGTTTGGGGATTAAACGGGGATTTTAATCGGGTTTGGGGCGGGAAGCGGGGTATCCTCGCCCCGCCCCGCCCCACCCGATTAATATATACACATATACAAATATATCTATACTTATATAGTATTTTGTTAGTATTTACGTAATAAGAAAATATTACTCTAATATTGTTAGTTTTTTAATATTTGTAAAAATGCAAAATTGCGATTATAGAAACTCGTTTAGTGTCATATTTTTAAGTTTTAATTTTTGACGGTATAATTTATCATTATTTGTGCATAATACTATCGTTGAAAACTTAATATAGCTTGTTTGTAATTGATTGTTAATAGGTTCGTTATTGATAACGGTCTAAAAATAACAATAAATGTGAAACGGTGCTATTTTGGTCGAGAATTGCACCCAAATAGGACACCCCGATAAGATCCCCGAGTAATACGGGGCGGGTTTGGGGGACAATCACGCCCCAACGGGGCGCCCCGATTAGATCCCCGATGGGGATTGGGGCGGGTTTGAGGAGAACTTTTGTAATCGGGTTTGGGGATGAGGATAGCCGCCCCGCCCCAAACCCGTCCCGTTGCCATCCCTATAAGTATCATCTTAATTACATTTGGGTGCGGCCACACATACATCTATCCAATTCATCGAGTGGCCCAGTAGTATCTACATACAAAGATTGACGATCCACACACACAAAACCAACCTACTTGCATCTCAAGTCTAAAGACGAGAGACATAACCACTTGCAAGATTCACTATGTGAACTCTCGTGGGTTGGGTTGCTCATCACAGTGAACAACATGTGAGTTTTGGTGGCATCTTACCAGATATATAAGACACGCATTTATCAAACGACTCACCATCGCCCATCGGTCGACTCTAGAAGCCTATGGTATCATGTTGCAGCTTTGTAATGCGTTTCTTGTTTATATGGCCAAGACGACAATGCCATAGAATAGTAGAATCCAAGTTACGCTTGGATTTCTTATTGCTACATGTATATATAGAACGATCGTTTGATACAAGATTATGCATGTCAATTTCAAAAATACCATCACGAGGAATAGCATTAAAATAAACAATATTATCCTTAGAAACCGAAATACCGTAATCCGTAAAAGTATGAATAAAACCATTATATCCATCAAACGTGAAAGCAAAACAACACCTCTAGTAATAGAATGTGCAAAATGACAATTGTCTAAAACAATGATAAGTCCATTAGGGAGGATAAGATCAAAGCTCCATTATAGCTTCGACAGGAGCACGGTTGCCATTACCAACGTACAAATCCAAACTCCTTTATTCAGCTTTCTGCTTCCTCTAAGTCCATGCACATTATTACAAATGTGAGTACCACCACAACCTGTGTCTATGACACAGGAAAAGCATCGAGTTCTATAGTGAAGATACTTAATGTGCTAGCTTTGTTCTTCTTCAACTCTATCAAGTAGACAAAACAGCTCCTTCTCCAGTGACCTACCACTCCACAGTGATGGCAAGCGGCGTCCTCTGCAGATTTTGCAGGTGGGGGGATCTTCTTTTTGGGGGCATAATGTCACGGACTTGTCTACGTCCCTTGCCTTGTGCTTGCGGTTTACCCTTGTTGTTTTTCTGGATCTGATTGCAGGAGCTTTCTTTGGTAACCCTTTCTCTGCAAGCTTAAGCATAGCATGCAATTCAGGTATTGTCTTCCCCATGTTATGCATGTTGTAATTATGGTGCTCATAGTCCTTAGAGAGTGAGGTAAGAATAAGCCCACTCCAAGAAATTGAGGCATGGGGTAGCCAAGACGCTCTATTTGGTCAAGGTCGCCTTTCATCTTCAAGACGTAAGTGCTAACTAATTGACCCTCCTCCAGCTTGCATGCATGAAATGCCTTAGTTTCAAACAATTCTTGTTGTTGGAACATAGTTTCAGTTCCCGTAGCATGTCAAATGTAGTAAGGTCCTCCAAGTCCTTTTCGATCTTGGGGATCATGCTTGCCAGCATAAGACATGCAACTTCTTGTTGTTCGTTAAACCTACGATTATCCTTAGAGCTGAACAAATGTCTTCTTGTTGTTCGTTAAACCTACGATTATCCTTAGAGCTGACAAATGTTAAACCACCTCGAAAAGGCCTTACCCGAAGCGCCTCCTTCAACTGCAATTGCTGATGTTCGTAACGCCTACACTCGTAGGTTTACCGAACAACAAGACATGTCTTATTCTAGCAAGTATGATCCCCGAGATCCAAAAGAACTTGGAGGACCTTCTACATTTGACATGCTATGAGAACTGAAAACTATGTTCCAACAGCAAGAATTGTTTGAAACTGCAAGGCATTTCATACGTGCAAGCAAGAGGAGAGTCAATCAGTTAGCACTTACGTCTTGAAGATGAAAGGCTACCTTGACTAAATGGAGCGTCTTGGCTACCCCATGCCTCAAGTTCTTGGAGTGGGCTTGATTCTTACCTCACTCTCTTAAGGACTATGAGCAGTTTGTCCAGAATTACAACATGCATAGCATGGGGAAGACAATACCTGAATTGCATGCTATGCTTAAGCTTGCAGAGAAAGGGTTACCAAAGAAAGCTCATGCAATCAGATCCAGAAAAACAACAAGGGTAAACCGCAAGCACAAGGCAAGAGACGTGGAAATGGCAAGGGTAGGCTAGCTTATGCCCCCAAACCGAAGATCCCCCAATTGCAAAAAAAGAGCACCCTGCAAATGGCGCCGCTTGGAGTGGTAGGTCACTGGAGAAGGAATTGTCCTATCTACTTGACAGAGTTGAAGAAGAACAAAGCTAGCACATCAAAGTATCTTCACTATAAAACTATATGCTTTTCCTAATAAATCATGGGTTTATGACACATGTTGTGGTACTCACATTTGTAATAATGTGCAACGACTTAGAGGAAGCAGAAAGTTGAATAAAAGAGCTTTGGATTTGTAGGTTGGCAATGGCAACGGTGCACCTTCGAAGCTATAGGGAGCTTTAATCTTATCCTCCCTAATGAACTTATCATTGTGTTAGACAATTGTCATTTTGCACCTTCTATTACTAGAGGTTGTTTCGCTTTCACGTCTGATGGATAATGGTTTTATTCATACTTTTACGGATTATGGTATTTCGGTTTCTAAGGATAATGTTGTTTATTTTAATGATATTCCTCGTGATGGTATTTTTGAAATTGACATGCATAATCTTATATCAAACAATCGTTCTATATATACATGTAGCAATAAGAAATCCAAGCGTTATGGCATTGTCGTCTTGGCCACATAAACAAGAAACGCATTACAAAGCTGCAACACGATGGGCTTCTAAAGTCAACCGACGGTGAGTTATTTGATAAATGTGTACCTTGTATATATGGTAAGATGGCACGAAAACCTTTTTCCCATGTAGGAGAAAGAGCTAAAGATCTACTTTGACGCATACATACCGATGTATGAGGTTCATTTAGTCGCTATGGTTATGTTTATTTGATTAAACATAAACATGAAGTCTTCGAAATGCTCAAAGTCTTTCAAAGTGAAGTAGAAAATAACTCGGCGAGACCATAAAGGCTCTTCGATCAGATCGGGGAGGCCAACATATGAGTCTAGAGTTTTTAGACCATCTAAAGAAATGTGGGATTGTATCACAATTCATTCCTCCATTCACGCTACAACATAATGGTGTGAAAGGAGAAATCGAACTTTGCTTAACATGGTTCGGTCAATGATGAGTCGAACTACTCTACCAATGTCCTTTTGAGGCTATGCTCAAGACCTGGAAATTTATTGGGCAAGGATGTTGTATTGAATAGAGTATTTCTTTTACACACCTAAAGAATGGTTGAAGCCATATACCTAAAACCTAAGATACGATCACAACATGGTAGTCTAGAGAGTAGAGACAGCTTCACAGAAATGCTTTGTCAGTGCCCCTAACATGGTCTCAACAAACATCTCGTGCCAACATTCTTCAGAAGGTATTGTTGTACATGCACAAACATCTATTGATTCTTCTTCTAGGGAACAATCCTTCATATGGAAGTCCTCCATATAAAGACAAAAGAACGCACAGTAGTAGTATGCAATGTAGCTTTAGGGAGGTTTCAAGATGATTTATGGACTTTAATATTTGAAGCGTAATTAATGGGTTAAAATTTCTTGTAACGTGTGTGCCATGGTGAAAAACCACATGTTAGGATTGTTTATTCATCATTATTTAACTTGTTCAATAACGACGGGTATAGATTAAAACTAATTATAGGTTGGAAATAGTCATCAACACGAGTCACTTGTGTTTGACACAACATATAGGACAACTCTTAGCGTAACTATTTAATGCTTACTAGCATAGAATCAACAAGATTAAATCTAAAATCCAATTGAACGAGTTTGATGTATGTTTGAGGTGAAATAGCAAGAAGCTTTGTGTTTTCTTTCCAAAAATCATAGGATCTAATTGACTCAGCATATGTCACGTTTTGAGTCATCATATATCTAATCCAACCTTGAGCTTTATCCAATATTCATTTACGGGGAAGATGTCTAAATTCTCTAGTAATAAGTTCTAATTGTTATTTCCGTCTTAGTTATCTAACTCTCGAGATCTTACTATAGATATACTACTGTAGTACCGTACAATACTTGCCAAGTTGTGTGATAGTCTCTACTTAGTTAATTTGTTACTTTCTAAAACTGGGATTTTACAGGTTGCCGAATAGTGTGTATTTAGAATTGATCACACATACCTCTATAGCTGCGTCTGAAGCTTCAAAAGAATCATAACTAATGAATCCAAATCCACGAGAATTCCCTGTTTCAGGATCTCTCATGATCTGTAACACATAAATTGTTAAAAACCAACATTAAAAAAAGTTAGGATACATTAGTAACACAAAATATACACACTTAAAATGGCTGGCACCAATCCAGACAACTCGACAAGCTGATCACTAAGCAAAATTTACATTTCTAGTTAACACACACCACAAGTATCATAAAAAGGAACTGTTGAATTTTAAAAAAGGTTATAGAAAGAAAAGAATTAAGATGACATTAAGAGTTTAAAAAGAAAAACTAACAAAAGTATAATTAGAAAAATTACCTTAGGATTTGTCACAATGACTCCAAAAGCACTGAAAGTATCATAAAGAAGTTTCTCATCCACGTCCTGCAAGAATATTGTGGTGAGTCACAGTTTATAAAAGAATATGCCTCTACAAACATCATCATGTGAGAAAAGGTGAAAGATTCATGTGTTTGTATGCTTGAGTGAATTGGAGCAAAAACAAATTTAAAAGATGATACTCATATCTTTTAGGTACAAAATATAAAATCTTACAGGATCCAGATTTCCAACAAAAAGGTTGGCTCCTACATCCAAGCTCTTCTTATCTTGTGATGCCTGAAATGCAGAACAGAATAAGAAACAGCA
Source organism: Artemisia annua (assembly GCA_014162995.1). Classification (NCBI taxonomy): domain Eukaryota; kingdom Viridiplantae; phylum Streptophyta; class Magnoliopsida; order Asterales; family Asteraceae; genus Artemisia; species Artemisia annua. Next base: position 7,029 of record LBNU01031643.1, on the reverse strand, counting down.
ATCACATTTCATAATATTTCTTGTGACAAGAATAAAAAACCTAACAGAACTTTTTGAGGAAAGAGTGAAGTCAAAACCTTATTCACTCGTATTGGTTTTCCGAATAGCTTGATCATGTTGAGAACTTTTATTGCCTGCATCACCAGCAACAAACAATAGATGTCAAGCACAATTCAAAACAAAAGGCAGATACCAAGACTCACAAGCATAATGAAGCAATCAAACNAAAAAAAAAAAAAAAAAAATGATATTCTCAAGACTTGCCGCACGGGTGACTACTGGTATTCTTGTATTTATCTATTATCTACTTAGATACAAATTATTGATTATTAAAGCTCGGGTAACATAACAAAATACCATACATCATTGTGGTAGATAAAAACCAGTCGAGTAAAAACTTGCTCATTTTCGGAAGAAAAAACCACTGCACTTTCTACATCTTTTGAATGTTTATTTCACTGTTACGCTGTTTGTGCAATTTCTATTACTCTTAGAGGGTCACTATTCACAGTTTATGGTCTGCAATTGACAGACAAATCGACGAAAACGTAAAAATCATAGCAACAAGTATTACTTACATAGTCTGCGTCTTCTTCGCTTCTGAACTCTACAAAGCCATATCCTTGATGGAGATTAGTGACTCTATCTTTAGGCACATACACATTAACTGTAAAAAAAATGGCACAAATCAGTACAAACAATTCAGAGGTACAGAATGCTGTTTTAAGGATTAGTTGTAAAAAAATTTTGATGTTTGATTAGGCACTGATTAAACCATACGAAAAAATAAGCATATTCCTTTGATTACAATTAACCGAGTTGTATGAGCAATTGTTCCATGTGATTTTAGCGCATTACATATATAATCAAACAAATTCAGTGTTTTGCTCAAAATAGTTTTTTATACTATAAAGGCAAGAAACCTACCAACAGGGCCAGCTTGAACGAATAACTCCCATAACAGCTCTTCAGTTGCCTGCAGAGAAAGAGACGAGAAACATCGGTTATATTAATACTATTAAATTACAGCTTAATGCTCATCCACTTTCCAGAGAGAGAGAAACCGGCATAATACAATAGTTTGAAAAGATGTACAGTGTCAACTTGAGTGGATCAAACTACACGGGACAAAGCTGGCCCAACAATTTGCATGCGTCTGTCACAAATTAACCAACTTTTATTGCAACTACGTGCATGAATTCATAGCATTTGTTGCGTACGAATTTTTTTCATTCATTACATCCAAATATCAGCAAAGAGAATGCTGTAGAATTGTCTACCTCATAAAACTATAGGCTTGAGTGCTTGATTAAAAAAGTATTGAACGTATTTGATGCCTTTGTGAGTAAGCCAAATTTGATCAAGATTGAAAATGAGCTACTGAAGACCTCAAACAATCATTGTCCAATTGAGATGAACCCTTAATGTTCATTAAGTAGAGGTAAACCTACTAGGAAAATTTCAACAATTCTACTGAGGTCAAAGCGGACCTAAGTAAGTCGCCGATCCCGACATGGATAACAAGTGACTGAATGAGTATAGGAAGCACAATGTCTAGTTATTAAAAGTATACTGATTCTAGACGTTTAAGAGCTAATATTTCATACTTTTTCGTATTTAAGTCCTTTAGGATTATACACGAGTCTACTTAAAAACACGTTTTTACATCCTTAAAAGTTAAAACTCATTCGAATTAAAGTTCACACTCTATAGTCTACACGTTTTCCATCTATTCCTCATGAACCAATATTAGTTCTCCACATTCGTCTGTGACTTCACCTACCAGTTCTCACCTCGAGCTATAAAAAAATAAGTCAAACTCTGCATAAAACTATTCACACTTTTATGTTGCATCGTTTGCTACTACTACAACAAACTTAAATCCCAGAGCTCCTCATAAGTCGAGTGTCCAATCACGGGAAATTAGTATAGCCGACTTACCGAGACGAAACATATCAATTACAATTTAACAACCTATCAATTGAGTGTTAACGAAAACGAGCCGATCAAATTATACGTCTCTCTAAAACAGTAAAAACTTACTCCTAACGCGCTATAATAACTGATATATTAAAAAAAAAAACGAGATAATTAAGGTTTATATTCCTAGTAATGGAAGCAAGAATTGATAATAAAGAGATGAGACGGTTACCTGAGGCTCGAGATTACCGACGTAAGCAGTGGCGTCTTGGTTACGTTCCGCCGAGTGTTGACCGAGAAGATTTGCTCCGACACCGGGAGCTATTCGAGTCGTCATCTTCTTATTTGAGGAGTTGTAAGTGGAGACGAGTGTATGTTTAAAACCCTAGGTTTTTGAAGATGGACAAGTGCACTCTGGTTTCCCCCAATTTGTTTTTTAGGAGGTGTTTGTTTCTGCTATATATATATATATATATATATATATATATATATATATAGAGTATGGATCAAATAAGAAATAAAAGTAGAATGAGAAGAATGAGAAGTAACCACAGCCGCACATTTCAGATGCACCTACAAAATAAGATGCATCTCCCATGAAATTCTCTTTCTTCATTTGAAATGTGTGGCTACAAACATTTCTCATTCTTCTTATTTTATTTTCTCTTCTTAGTGGATCCATACTNTAAGTTTATCTTGAAAATCTCAAATTGTTACTGCATTTTTTTGTTAATTCTATTTTACTAAATTAGTGTATTGTTTCTTCAGTTCTACTAGAAAAAGTAATATATTTATCGAGGTATTAGGTTATTTTTTACTGATGCAGTTGGTAATTTTTTACTGATGCATTAGGATATTATTTGAATGAATAATGTAGTAGTTGCTCTAAAATAGTGATGCAATACGTGTTCATTTGTGGCACACAAGATTCAACCAGTTCACGAGTAAGATCTATGACTTGTTGAAAAGTGCTTGTGTTTATATGTGTATGCAATACGTGTTCATCAGCGACTAAACCTACTGCATCAACGATGGTTACTAGATCGATTTGTTACTATTTCGATAACCATTAGAAAACATTATTGCATCGACGATGGTTAAGACGAACCTACCAAGGCTTTCACGGCCTCGTAAGTTTTTAAATTAACTCAGATTTTGTTACTGCATCGATTTATTAATTTTGATTTGATTTTGTTACTGCATCGATTTATTAATTTTGATTTGCTAAAATCATTTTTTTGTCGATTTGTTAGGATTTGTGTTTGTAAGTTGTGTTGTTTGTATGATGCACTGGAATGCGAACTGTGATGCAGTAGGTATTGAGTTGTCATGTAAAAGGATGTATACAAGGTGTTTGATAAAATGTCTCAAGGGGAATTTATAACTGTGATGCACTAACTTACATTCTGATGCACTAAGTTTGAACTGAAATGCAATTTGTGTCCAGTTGTCACGTGTAAGGATGAAATAGGCTAAGCGTATGTTGTTTTATGTGTGCAAACTTGGTTTTATGCTTTGTTATACATCTGATGCACTGGAATTTGAACTAAGATGCAGTGTGTGTTCAATTGTAGCATGTAAAAATGAAGTAGGATAAGCGTAGGTTGCTTTATGTGTGTAAACTTGTTTGTATGTATGATGCAGTAGAATTTAAACTGAGATGCAGTAGGTGTTTAATTGTCGCGTGTAAGGATTAAGTTGTTTAAAGTGTGTAAATGTGCTTGTATACTTGGTTGTATGTGCGATGCGCTGGAAAGTGAACTGAGATGTCGTACATGTTCAGTTGTCATGTGTAAGGATGAAATAGGCTAAGCGTAAGTTGTTTTATGTATGTAAATATGTTTGTATGCTTGGTTGTATATGTTATGCACCAAAATTTGAACTGGGATGTAGAAAGTGTTTTAGTTTTTAAAAAGTGTTTGTGTTTGTTTAAATGCTATCGATACAATTGGTTTCTAAATTCATGCGGTAGGGATTTGTATGTGGAGTATCAGTCTAGGTTAGGTTACACACAGAGCTTTTTAGTTTTTGAAAAGTGTTTGCGTGTGCTTTTGTGTACTATTGATACAACTAGTTTAATGAATTAATGCAGTAGGGATTTGTATGTTGGGTACGAGTCTAATTTAGGTTGCGGACAGAGCATCTTAGTTGTCAAAAAGTATTTGTGTGTGCATTTGTTTGCTATTAATGCAGTTGTTGCAATGAAGTGATGCAGTAGGAACTTTTTTTTGTGGATGAGTCTAGATTTGGTTATGAGTTTGATGATATAAAAATAAGATATTGGAATTATGCATCAGCTTTAGTAAGTATAACTGAAATGCATAAAAATTTTTTCTTACTACATCATAGTATTATAACTAGGGCATCATTTATTGCTTAGTGCATCATGGTGTTATATCTGGTGCATCAAACAAATTACATTAATGTAACAATATATCATAATTTTCACAGATTGAATCATTTGTTGACTACCTGGAAAGAAAATCGCACCCGAGAGGACAACCTACAATTCTGTTGACTGTGGAATATTTGTAATGAGGGATATGGAAACATATGTGGGTCAAGGTATTTTGTTGGAAGAGTTGAAAAAAGAAGGACCTGGTCATAAAGCATAATTAAAGTTGATGCGCGCCAAGTACTTGGCAAAGATCATACTTATGAGCTGTAATGAGGAAAAGGCAGTGTTATTGAAAGAAGCAGAAGCATACATGATGAAGAAACCAAAATGTTCTAAAATTTTAATAGATAATGATACAAAGTGGATGAAGATTTGTGGAAAAGATTTAATGAGACCGTAGTCAAGACCACTGATGATAACTATTCACCGAATGAATATTGTGCGAGGATAACTGAACATCTTTAGTTTTAAGTCTTTTGAATGTTTAAAATATTTTCTAATGCTTTTGTATTACTGTTTGTTTGATACCAAGTACTTTGCTTCTTAATGATCATTGTTTGTTTAAAATTCTACTGCATCACAATAACGTTTTCATGCATCATAATGTTACATATTACTGCATCACTATGTATGTTCTACTGCATCACAGTGATGTATCATACTGCTGCATCACAATATTACTTTAGTGCATTATTGTGTTATTATAATCCCATCACAATGTATAATCTATTGCATAACTATGCATGTTATAGTGCATCACAATACACTAAATAAAAAATGCTATATATTAGTGTTGATTATAATCCCATCACAATGTTATAGTGCATCATAATGTTACATATTACTGCATCACTATGTATGTTCTACTGCATCACAATGATGTATGCACTTTGTATATCTTGAACTTGTCCATGTCGTGAACCAAACGATCAACTGTTGATTCAAATATCTTGAACTTGTCCATGTCATGAACCAAACGATCAACTGTTGATTCAAATATCATTATGTTAGTTTACTACATCACAATGTTATACATACTGTTGCTTCTCAGTATTAGCATATTGCTTTATCAAAACAATACTTTACTGCATCATAATGAATATTTTACTGCATCACAATGTAAATGTTACTGCATCAAAATGTATATTTTACTGCACCATAATATACTAAACAAATAAAATAATGCAGAAACTACTATTCATAAAACATAAAGATACTACGTATATTTCATAAATACTAAGATACTATTGTATTGATGTTTGCTAATAAGTGTTATACATCTTAGAACCGAAAACATGTCTTATAAGTAATGCTTTAATATCTATACAATCTAAATTGCAGATTTTTAAAGAAAAGAATACTGAAATAATGCTTCTACGCTTTACGAGTACATCCTCTAAGCTCAGCTCTTGTCGCTCTTGTCGGCTCCACTAGTTGCTTGTTTTTCTTCGATGGTGGCAATTTCAATGAACATGTCCCGGAATTATGGCATTCTTTTTCTCCACATACACTACACGTCCTCGACTCATTACTTTAGAGCATCACCATGTTATTCTAATGCCTCACAATACACTAAACAAAATAACATAAAAGCAATAAATTATTTAAAATGAACAGAAAGATATTGAGTATATTTTATAAACATTTTCAAAAGTAGTTGCATCAGTGTATAAAAAGTACTGCATCACAATTTCAACATATGTAAGTTGAACACATAGAATGATAGAAACTATAGCTTCTATTGCGTCATAGTCTTATATATAGTGAATCACATATAAAATCATTGATGTGATTTAAAAACTCAAAATCAATAACCTTTTTACTAGTGCATCATAGTCTTACATCTAGTGCATAAAACCTATAAAAAAACATTGCTGTGATTTACAAACACAAAATAAAAAACCTTTGTACTACTGCATCATAGCTTTATATGCAGTGCATCACACCTATAAAGTGCATTAGTATTTCATAACAACCGAATCACTCATACAAGCCATTTCTATTAAAAAAATGACAAAAAAATTAATGAATAAACACAGATGCATCATAGTATAAACTTAATGCATCAGATATATAAAATCTCATTGTGGCATTTTATCATACATCTTGTGTGCAACTTTACTAAGCACGTTTGTAGTTATTTTTTCCAAATCTAACACTTAATGCATAACATATTTAGATCAACAACAACAAAAAAATGTTATCGATGTTAGTTAGTGCATCAAACTTTTAGCAACAAATTCATCACAAGGTGTATGAACAATTGGTGCATCACAATACAAAACTAGTGCATCACAGTTATAGAATATAATGAGGACATTTAATCAAACACCTGGTGTGCAGATTTTATATACGTATTTTTCATATATATTTTTTTCTCAAACACATACTAAACGAATGTTTTAAATCAACTAAATACACTAGCAATCAAAAAATCTTATTCGACTTAAAATAAAGTAAATAAAAAAATTATAAAAGAACCAGATGTTAAAATCTTACTTTCATTATTTGTTGATAATTTCATGATTATTTGATAATGAACACTAATCATTAGTTGACGATGAGCAATCAATCGATGTCTCAAAATTGATCAATAGTATTGATTGCATCAGTAGAGAAGACGGTGGAGAATGGTAGAGAATAAGGTGGAGAAGACGGTGGGTTTGACAGAAGAGACGACGGAGACGGTGGTAGACAGTTGAGATCCATTA
>LBNU01031642.1:0-14316 GCA_014162995.1 Artemisia annua | reverse complement strand
AAAAAAAAAAAAAAAAAAAAAAAAAAGAAAGAAAATAAAAAAGGACAAAAAAGAAAAAAGGAAAAAAATGAATAAATAAAATAGAGAAAAGGAAAAGAAAAAAAACATTGACTTAGGTTGTCTTATTAAATCTTAGGTTAATATCTACCATTAGATCAAAATAAATGGATGGTGGAGATTTGTCCCTTAGTTTGCAACAAAAACTTAGTTTCTAAAATAACTCACCTCCTTAGCTTAGATACTTGTCATTGGGATATGTCGCTTTTAGCCATAAGAAGCCACATTACAAGATAACATATTATTGCATTTAGGAATACAAATATAAGAGGAAAGTTTTGCACACAAAGCCGAAAATAATGAAATATTTCTTTGTACACTAAAGAGAGATATTTCCGTAACTACAACTTGAAAAGGACACTGCACAAAGCATGTCCAATTCATGTGGAAAAAATAGAAAATATCAGCCAGTTTCACAAGATATTTTTGTAGATATTTTGCACTATCACCTTTTAGGCTTTTAGTATCTTCTCAAGATCCCTTCCTCACGAATCTTCCCTGAAAAAGAATATCACGTACCCGTTATGATATACCAATATGTAACATCAGTGTATATCTTCAAAATATATATGTTGTCACACCTGACTAAAAGATAGATTATTATAATTAAACAGTTCATAGCTAGGTTACAAGTTACAACCTTAAACCTTGCTCTTTTATCAGCATTGATTTTACGAACTTCGTATCTTATTTTTCCCGAAGACAATCTGTTTTTACGCTTCTTTTTGTATCGAAGGACACTTGCTTCCCTTTTAATTCTCGCATCGTTCATCACGGGCACCTCTCCTCTCTAAAACATTCAAAACTTTCACCAAATCTGAACTAATAATGTATTTATATTCATAACTAGTAGATCATATAAGAGTTACTAAATAAAATTGCCATCTGTGAATCATTAAACAAAGTTTATAGTTTCACTTAATAGTTTGTGTAATAGAACTTGCATGAATCTAGCTATAACACTAAAAGAATTCACCTAGTTATTGAATCAGATATGAAGTAATGCAAATGGGAGTTGATTTGCACACTCCTTATTTTGATTGCGACACTCACTGTACAAGTTTACAGAGCACACTGCAAACTCCGTACAACTATGTTATGCACAAGATAGAGTGTCTCAATCAAAATCTTAGTGTGCAAATCAATTCTCAATGCAAAATAAATCGAAAAATGCAGCAACTAACATAGTTGTTTTCGGAGGTCGAATGAGCAAAATCATTTGCCCAACAAGGACCGCGGTTGGACCATGCATTCATCACCTCTTGGTAATTCAAGCTCAAATTTAAACACATTTTGTTCTCATCATCTTCACAATCTTGATCTTCATTTTGTTCCCAAATTCCATTAGTTTCTCTCTTTACATTTCCAGTGGAATTCACCATGCTACTCTCTTTATTTTCCAACTTATCTCGATCACAAATACCGGAATCTTGATCCTCTTTATTAATTGAGAATTCATCCCATTCTATCAAATGATCCCAATTTATTTCATCATACGTGCTATTTATAACACCTTCTCCTTGATCATTCCTTCCATCTTTAATCCACAATATACCCTTGAAATCGGATATATTATCGTCGTTATGTTCTTCTATCTTTGGGGATTTCAACATAGAACTTTGCCTAATTTTTTATTGTGTTTGTATGGAGGCTCTTAGGCTAAAAAATATGTGCATGAAGGGTGTGGGTGAAAATTATGGGGTTTGGGTTACTTGGCTAGTGGTTGGTCTTTTTAGTTGGGTGGCATGGCCTTATCTTCCTCTCATTGGTCAGGATATGTGTCCAAAGGTGGCAGTTGTGAATAATGAATATAATCAAAAATAGTCATATGATCTTTATGTTAATGTTAAATTGCTAGAGCAAGCTTGGTCGGATCGATTACTTTGTGTTGGATTTAGAACATTGAAGGATTTGATTCGGTTCGGTTTGGATTTATGATCTATGTAAGAATCTATGTAGTAGTTTCCTTGTTTATGGTACTTTTTTTTTTTTTTTTTTTTTTTTTTTTTTTTTTTTTTTTTTTAACACACACACAACAACAACAACAACAAAAACTTTATGGATAAAAATGGAGTCACTTTACACGTTTTGAATCAACTTTTAAGATTTTTTAATTTGAACTTTTGGTCCGCGAAAAATCATGCTAGGAGCCCGCGGGTCTACCGCGGCGGTATTGGATCAAAAATGACTATTTGTGTTATATACACGGAGGTCACTAAAGTTTCACCAAAATTTGCCCTAAGGAAACAAAGTTTCATTTTGTGCTTCTAGGTTACTAATGTAATCGGGTTTATTAATTTGGTCATCATACTTATAAACTTGCGACAATAGGGTCATTTTGTGGAAAGGTTACCAGTTGTTTACCCTTCACCCATGCCAACTTGTCATCCACCTCAGCAACTCGTCCTCCACGTTGGATTTCCACTATCTTTAACAAATAGGGTTATGATACACGGAGGTCACTAAAGTTTCACTAAAATTTGCCCTAAGGAAACAAAGTTTCATTTTTGTGCTTCTAGGTTACTAATGTAAACAGGTTTATTAATTTGGTCATCATACTTATAAACTTGCGACACTAGGGTCATTTTGTGGAAGGGTTGCCGGATTGAGTTTGATCTTGTAATTAATTAATACCATGTTGATTAATGCAAAAATGGTATCAACAATCACAATCACAAAGACACCAAGAATCGCTCCTAAAGATTGTCCCCAAATAAATGCAACCAAACATACAAAGAAAGAAAGATTGTCCCCTTTAAAGATTGAAATTAACTCACTACAAAAGTCACTCAACACTTAACAATGATAGGATCAAATAAAGAGATCGAAGATAATCAGAAAAGGGCTATCCTTAGATTTAAAATTTTCATATTTACTCAAACATGCTTTAAAAACATTGTACATTATGCATTTTATATATGAGTGTACTTTGGTATATATAAAATTAATTATAAAAGTAAGGGGAGATATGAAATTCGTGCATTACAAAATACAAAATAAAGAGAGAATGAGATATAAGAAAAGAAAGGCGAATTAGATAATGAAACCCTAATGTCAAACTTTTCCTTATATAGCCAGAAATTCCTTTAAGGCCCCTGCACTTGTAGAACCTTTAAAGCGTGAAATGCAGATTCAAGACTTTTACACCCTAACACTGCTTTCTGTGTGTTGCTGTGTGTGAACAAATCCTTTAATTGCCAAGCTATGCTTACAGAAACAATGTAATCCTCATAAAAACTACTTTTAGCATCAGAACTCTTCTTCCCACTGGTCCGCTTAGATTTTCCCGAATCTTTTGTAGCATGTTTGGCTGGCTTTTCTCTTCTTTCCTGAGGAACCTCCCTCACTTGTACTTGTTTTTCCTTATTATCCGATAAACCGGTACATCTTGTGACAAGTGCTATGCATTCTTGGCGAAGAGCACCAGCAGCTTCAGGATGAACAGTTGCAACAATGTTGCAAACAGATGCTTGAGCATGACCCGAATTGGCAGAAGAAAATAAGCACACAAGTTTTTTAGTAGTCAACTCATTTTTAAGGGCAGCTTTAACCAGATATTATAATAAGAGAGGGGTCAATTTTTTTGATTAAACAATGGTAACATAAAGACCCGGTAACATTTACATTAGTAACATAAAGACCCGGTAACATTTACATTAGTAACCTAGAAGCACAAAATGAAACTTTGTTTCCTTAGGGCAAATTTTGGTGAAACTTTAGTGACCTCCGTGTACCATAAACCTCGTAAAAAACTACAAGAACCCAATACACCTTTAAGTTCAACTTTGGCGAAAATATGATTACGCTTTCTTAACATGAACTAATCAACTAATAAATAAGCCTTAAAAATTAGTCTAAGCGTGCAAACTGTTGGAAAATTCGTCACAGAAACAATATAACAACAATGTTAAAATCCACTTTGGGCTTAAAGAAAAAATTACCAACTTTGGGCTTAAAGAACAGCCATATTAAAATCCACTTCAATGGGCCTTCAGTAATCAAGTTTTCGTTTTACCTTACATGTAGTATATGTTTATATATAACAAATGTTTATATACAACAACAATGTTGGTCATCTTTTTTATACAATGCAATGTACCAGTCTATTAACTCATGAATTGTATAGCTTAAATAGTAAATTTAAATCTTTATAATATATTGACATAATGCAGTTTGATATAACCCTAGGCATACAAGTTATAAAAAGTGTAACTTTGGTTAATATTTATAAACAGACATAATGGTGTGAGAAATGAAAATGATTAAAATGAAATTATGAGGTCAAACTTAACTATTTGGCCAATTAATTTAAGTATTAACCTTTTGAAACGATGCTGTTAATTATTTTTATATATTGTTTTGGAAAAATGAGCTATTAAAAGGTATTAACTTGACTTGTGTACATTGATTTTGTGATTGTCCTTTTTATCAGAGGCGGAATTCCTTTACAAGATTGGCATTAAGCCTAACATTTTTATAAACTCTTGCTAAACTGCTAGGACATAAAGCTTAATAAGGTTAACGAGAAGTCGAGAGTAATTTGGATATACATATATCAGAAGCATATTCGCCAACGATACTGCTTGATACCGGATAAAAATCATACTTTTTATTGCTAATAAATTAAAATGTATCTCTGATAACTCCGATCCATTTATAAATAACTCACATAATTCAATGATTGATGAATTTTCACTTTTTGAGAACAAGATGGTAGGAGATACAGTATTGGTTTAAAATGAAATTTCTCAAGAGAACACCTTCAACAACACATGAAAGGACTAAAAGAAATTATAAACTCTAAAGTTTTAGCAAAATATAATACGAATACATTTGTCAAAACTTTGATTCACTACGTATAAAGTCAATAAGCTATCTAGATTTTTGTTCATGCATCTTTCCAATGAAGACTTTTGATAATTACAGTAGTTAAAACAAGAAACAAAATGTGCTTCAAGTCAATTAAATCTCCTACCACAAGGAATCTCTAACAACTTCTACGCCTCTCATTTTCGAACGAGATTGACCATTCTGTCACGAGGGCTCGAGAGTCGGTTACTTAACTTATATTAACAAATAATGTACATACATGTTATATATTTCTCCGAGTTTAAATTGACGGAGAAACCCTATCTAAGCTTTTGTGGAAATATATATGAAACTAAATTGGGTACTATGTTTTGGGTTATTGTCTGATTTTTATCTTACTGTACTTGCTTAATTGACTAGGTGTTTGCCTTTAACTTCATCTTTTCAATTTTCTGCGTTATTTCATGCATCTATTTGGCATTTTTTTTCCTCCTTGACGTGCATCCACATAATAATGCAAAATATAAAGTTATAAACTAATGATGCCGCAAACCATATTTATGATGTGACAAGAAAAATATGTCAAAGAGAGAGCACCGCCTATATGAAAGAAAGAACCCTGCTTTACTCTAACTCCACATTAAGTTAATACGTAGTATATATTAATATTATCTGTATATGTATATCACATGATAAGAGTTGACCATTACTCTATACCAAATATTGTATATTTGCTCTCACATCAACCAATAGCTTGGTGACCTTTTATAATTAGTTATTAGTTACACGTTCATATAAGATAGATGTCATGACGACACATATACGTGGAGTAAAAATAATGCATCTTGATCACATTTGCAAGGAGGAAAATATATTTTCAACAAGTGTTTGAATATATATAACGGGTAGTTCATGTTCATGAATCATATAGAATTGACCGCATAGTGAATGCTTGAGATTTAAGTAAAGATATCCAAGTTCGAGGTAGCCATTTTTTTTGCAGCTAGTGATGATATGATGTACGTCGAAAAGTATAACCTCATCTGATTAATGAGGTAGCTATTCGTATAGCAATAGGAAAAGTAACATGTTGAGTTGAGATATATCAATAGTAATAGCGCATGTAAGTCTAAGTAATTTCCCTACTATTGCATGTCTCTATATATTCATGGTGCAATGTTTGTATTTTCGAACGAGCATTCTGGTTTCTCGCTAGCTTTCTCTTGGTTAACAAAAGTTCCTGGTCTAGGAAAAAAGCACACTTACTATTGTCTGTGAATATGCATATACAATGTGTATTGTTAACTAATTCTCTTTGTTAATACCAATATTGTATATAGAAATTGTTTAACATCACATATGATATGCATACCCATTAAATCAAGTACATATATATTCTATCATATTTGTTTCAACATATATTAATCTGATACATGCCACTTAACGTATTTATTAAACTTTACAGAGATTTGAATTAACATATTCTGAGCAAATTGTCATAAGTTTTATTTTTCTTTTGTTATACAGGAGCTAGGTATCTAAATATTTAATAAGTTCCAAATGAACATGTTGTCATACATTCTTTGATTCATTTGTAAAAGTGAAGAAAAAAGTACTTATTTGCTTAGAGTAATTTACATTCATTTAAAAAAGTACTTCAAAATCATCCATCGCATAATTGTTCAGATGATATCTAGATTAATTACTTGGTTAGTAAAAACACACACACATTAAGTCATTGAGGAAGAAGATATTAAGCACCAAAAGCAATATATTAATAAACAAAAGCAGTTGGTGAAACCCCAGAAAACTGAAATTCATAAAACTAGCTGAAAACTGAGATCTAACACAAGGAACAAATAAAAAGGGGGGTTTATGTCCAAAGAGACTCTCTTTTAAGAGGGTCTTGGATTACATTATTATTAGAAGTGTAGCTTAAGAACTGTGGAATCTGATCACCGAAATCGTTTGTATTACTGCCTGATAATAGCAAGGTTTTTGCGTCATAATCGACCATTGATGGATGAGTTGTAGGAAGCTCAGGCTCTTGCTGCATCTGGATGCATAAGATCTCGGCTTGAGCAACTGCAAGCTGCATTTGTAGTTGAGACACTTGGTTTTGTAAGTAGGAAATTGCACCAACACATCCATAAACTGGATCTCGCATTCTTGCGTTTGCTTCATACACCAAACTGCTAACAGCGTCCCCTCTTTGATGAACCGGAAGCTCCTATATAATATAAACATGAATTTTGCCAGCTATTAAGTTGACAAAAAAAATAGAATGATATATTTAAACAGTACAAGTAGCCATGAAACTATACTTTGGTTCTTTGATTATTGTTCCACTAGTCTTTATAAATGTGCTAAAAGACATTTTTTTTTCCTTTTTTTTTTAAAACTTTGATGATAGTTTCACAAAGATGAATACCATTTTTCAGATTCTTTATATAAATTTCATGATTTTTCAGAGTATTTGACACACAGATACGCTTTTGAAATCATGAAATTAAAATGGTTTATGCCTCTTAAACATGTTATTACCTATCGAATTACATGTTCTAAATAACATGAATGTCCTTTTTAGTTTGAGAAAACCCTAACTGAAAGTATTTAGTTCATGAAACTAACCTAATACATGAGCAAAATATACATAGAAATGTAGTGGCAGAAATACCTGCAACATTTTGCTGACATTGCTAGCACCAAAGACCTTATGAACTATGGCAAACTTATGAGGATCATCAGGAGGGAAATAAGGAGCGAAAATGCAGTCCTTCGCACAGCGGCGCCTCAACAGTTTGCAAGAGGCACATGGTGAGCTTCCTGATCCCATTGTTCTTTTCAGCAAATCAACTTCTAGTGATTACACAAATCAATCAGCTTTTTATAAAATTTAGGCTCCAAAGTGAAACGATCGAGGGAGAAGAAACTAAAGGTAGGATTATAAACAATAAAAGTTGTGTGTTTGGAGGAGAATGAGCTTTGCCACTACCCTATTTATAATGCCCGTGTAGAATGACTCAACCATTTAATAATACATTTCTCTTGAAATTTATTAAAATAAATGTATTCACATACTAGTATTAATTATTGGGTATTTTCAAACACCCCAAATTAAATGATGACAACATCAATGTATACAAAACGAACACCGTACTACACTCATACATGATACATGCAGGCATTGAATGTGTTTAAATCCTTTGTAACTCTAAAAAAAGGTCGTTAACATATTATTTGAGAATGTGTTTTAGATGTTTAATTGAATGTATTTTCATGTGTTCAAATATCTATATATATACTTTGTAAATTTACTACATAGATTAAATTTCATGTCATAACTCCATAACTAATTATATGCATCTCTATGATTTGATCATATGATTAAGTGTTTATTTTATATAAAATCCATTAAAAGTCAATCAAGAATCAAATGTGAAACCAAGGGTGTATCCTTTTATTAATAAGTTGAACCTGAAATCAAAATAGTAATAATTAGATAATAAAACAAAAGTTAAGAATGAAAAACAGCTAAGAACAGTGTGAGGAAAAACGGGATTTGCTTGGCTTTGAAAAAGATTGATAATTGTCTCTTTTACACATACCAGGAGTTTTACATATATGCCCATCTACTGCAAACCATGTGAAACGTTATTTCTTCTACCTCAAAAGATATAGTAACATTTTATTATTATAATAATAACAATAATGTAGCGATTCTATCATATTCGCTATATGCCGTTAACCTTCTATCAACATAGATATTGCAAATTTAACCTACTTGAAACTTAATTATAAGTAAAGCTGTTAATGTAGTTCTTCGTTGTCAAAAAACACATCTCACGTACATGTCTATAAATGATTTTTTTGAAGGCGTAAATACATTAAAACTAGAAAGCAACTAGAAGATACGAACATCAAAACACCTACAATCATCACCTCGAAAAACAACCTTCTCTACAAAAAAGAAACCTAGAACAAGAGCCAGTCCTGAGCTTTTGGATGCCCGGGGCGAGACTAACGAAATATGCCGCGGTATATATAGCAAGGTCATATTTTAGGTTTTCCAAATATGATCGTGCTGGTTCAGTATTCTTAAATGACTAGGATGAGAAATAATATTTAATGTTTAACATTATTTTCATAAAATTTTCATGCGTGCCAATAAATTATATCTTCAATTTTGCAATCATTTCATTTGTAGAAATAAACATAAACAGGTAAGCAAACTCATATCTTCAATTTTGCTATCATTTCAAATAAAGATAAATGGGTAAACATTTATGTATATTTTACTAAGGCTAATTGTTTAAAAATGTGTCATACTTGCCATTTTTTGTAGTTGTGTGTATCACTCTGAATCCGATTATTTCGTGCGTATCTTTTTAAATTTTGATTATTCTGTGTGTCGATTGATGTATTTTTGGGAATCGAATCACATAGTTTTGATAATCGAATCAAGTATTTTATGAATCGATACACATAATAATCAAAATTTAAAAAGATGCGTGTGACAACTCGCAAATTTCGGTTTCCCATATGTTTAATTGTTATTCTCTTTATTTATATTTCGGGAACGTTCGTCGAAGTCTAGGATATTTTACGCGAGATTTGACTCTAAAACGAATAAAGCACGAATATTATTTAATTCGGATGACGAGAATTAAAGATGTGAGTATTTATAATCAAAGTTTATGGAAAAATGATTTTAAGATTGATGGGAACAATTTCGGAGACTCGAGAAATAATTATAACACGATCTATTGGTCTCGTTCTCGTTTCATTAAAAATATAAAGAAATTGACAATATTGGTCTTTGAGGGAGTATTAGGGTTTGCTTCTAGTCCCCTTGCACCCCACTCCCCTATAAATACAACATTTATAAAAATTTAGGGTTATAAACCCCTCTCTCTCCCTTTTCAGCCGACACCTTTCTCCACCCCATCTCTCTCTTTTCCGGCGAGCTCCGGCCACCACCACCGCCGCGAGTATAACAACACCGCCACCACCATTGCTCACGAAATTCTTTCCTCTTTCTTTTGAGCTATCACACGCGCTCTCAATCTCACCATAACACCACTTTTGTTTGAGTTTTCATCACGAATCATCACCACCTTTCCACTTCTTTCGTGTTTCTTGATAACCAAAGACGAAGGTGGGTTTATCTTATGGGATGGTGGTCATTTGCCTCGGTTTGACCCAACAACCCACGGGTTTCAAGGGTTCTCAATAATAACGAAGAGATAACAAATAAAAGGAGCTTAAATTAAAACGTGTTTGGTATCATGTGTGTGTCTCGTGTTCATGTTGTTTGGGGCTACGAGAGTNCATCACGAATCATCACCACCTTTCCACTTCTTTCGTGTTTCTTGATAACCAAAGACGAAGGTGGGTTTATCTTATGGGATGGTGGTCATTTGCCTCGGTTTGACCCAACAACCCACGGGTTTCAAGGGTTCTCAATAATAACGAAGAGATAACAAATAAAAGGAGCTTAAATTAAAACGTGTTTGGTATCATGTGTGTGTCTCGTGTTCATGTTGTTTGGGGCTACGAGAGTGTAGCCGTGAGTCCTAGACTCACGGCCGTGTGTTGCTTGGATTCGGATATGGTAAGTGTTTAGGATAAGATTTGGAAGTGGATTCCTTGTTGTGTAGTTTTGGCCGAGACCCTTTGGGGTCCGTTAAGTCGTTTGGTTTGTAGTTTTAAGTCGTGGTTACGGGTTTTGTGATTAAGTCGTGGTCGTGAGTCCTTGGTGAGTCTCGGTTTCGATATGGTTTTGAGTCTTGAGTGCTCGGTCCTCGTTCAGATTTGATGTCGAGCCGTGGTTTTAATGTTGGGTCGAGTAGTGCAAACCTTGTGTGCTTAGACTTGGTCTTGAATGAGGTGATGGATATGGATGCGATGTTATTAATGTGATGCCGAGTAGTAGGTTTAGGATTAGATTAGATATGGTCGAATGAGATTGTGGTTGCCGAGAGTTGGATTTTGATGTTGTTGTCCTTGCGTTGCTTGTTCTTGTCGCTGTTGTTGTTCTGACACTACAAAAAAATTGCCATTTAGTGGCACACATTTTTAGTGGCAAACTATACATGCGCCACTATAATGTATTTTTTTATGGCAGTTGATTGTGTGTCGTTAAGGATATGAATGATTTAGTGGCATTTTACACTTTGTGCCATTACTGTACATGTTAATAGTGGTACAAACTTTGGTATGTCATAATACCTTACTAGAATTAACGTCATGTATGTAATTTATGCCATTAATGACTTCGTCGATATTTTTGGTCTATCTTAATTGTGCCACTATTGCCTAGAAATAGTTCTAGATAGTTTAGGCGGGCCTAAAATGAAAAACCAATTTAAAATCATTGAGTGGGCTCTAATCCTCAAAATTTTCATCTGATATTTGCAATTTAAAAACCCTACGCCTCACATTATGTCTAAGCCATATCATTCGTATCAAATTATTATTCTTTTCGTCATCTTTCTTTAGCCACCGCCGTCATCATGCAGTGTGAGTGTTCGAACATTTGATTCTTCTAATCTTAACACTCGTTTTTATTTTCTATCTTGTTTAGTAGTATTACAAACGAGAATTGATTTATAGGGAATGTTATAAATTAAAGGGCAAATTGAATGATAATGTATAAAGCGACCAAAATTGGCGAGATCTCTAAAATTATATTGTGAGTTATCCTTATAATACTTTATCTTACAACATTTTCTTATTGATGTTTTGAATCATGGTGCCGCAAGAAAAAAAAAATAAAGGATCAACAACAGGTGCTCTTGTTATTAATTGTTAATGTGTTAATAGCATATGAACTTTTCACATTTACATTAATATGTGTAACTTTCATTTATAAGATCTTTTTTTGTTTGTCCACAGATTTGCGCTTCTAAGAGATGTCAAGAGGTTCATCACAAAAGACGAAGTTGTTCTTTTGGGTCTTAGGCATATTGTTTAGTTCTATATGTTTAGTTGGATTTTTGGACCTATGTTATTATGTTGGATTTGTATTTCTTTTTATATTGGAGAGCTTTGTTGATTAGAAGAATTCATTTTCTTTTAAATCTTTAAGTTGTTCATTTCATATGTTATGGTTGAATGAAATTCGGTTTTTGATAGTCATTGTAGATACAGAAAAGTGTTACGACAATGCAAATTACTAACGAGATATGTTTCGGTACCACATAATATATGCCACTAAAACCATTCGAGTGTTTCGACATAACACATATTCAATGGCACAACACGTGCCACAAAATTGTTTTTAGTCTATGGTGACAGATTATTAAGTGCCACTACTTCCTTAAAGTTTGAAGCAACACAACATAAAAGTGTCACTAAAACCCTTTAGTGGCAGCGTCGTTAGTGACACTTTTTATTTCTGCCACCGAAGGTCTAACGGGCTTTTAGTGGCACTTATTTGGCCTATTGCGGCACTTTCTGTTTGTTACTAAATGGCCCTTTTTTTGTAGTGTGAGTTGTTGTTGTAGTGTTGGCTGAGAGGTAGAGCCGAGACCATTAGGGTCTCGGCAAAGTATTGGGTTATTATTGATGTTGTTGTTGTCATGGTATTATAGTGACGGGGAGTAGGACTAGTAGACGAGCCGTAGACGGTTGTCAATGCTTGAAGTTGTGATTTGGGTTGCGGATATTGGTTAGGAGTATTAGTGATGTTTGTGTGGTTTGAGCCGTGTCGGGTGTCACCTAGACTCCCTAGTCTTGTGTGATCCCGACAAGCTAAGTAGACATGTTATCATTTTTAGATGTTGACTATTTGACCCGTGATGAAAGTGAACTCGAAACCAATAATAACCCGTGAAAATATAATATTGGTTAAACGTTAACGATATGAGTTTGTATATATGTGTTAACTTTAAAATATTCAATAGCGACTGATAACCGTTATTTAATATTTATAAGTTAATAATAAATATTGGAAGACGGAAAGTACGTTATATAACGTTTATGAAATTAATAAAGAAATATTAATAAACGTTGACAACGTTCATAAATATTTCTAGATTAATACGAGATCGTTAAATAACGACGAATATGTCATCTAATGATTATTATTAGAAATTATAAACGAAACAAGATTAAATATGGAAATGAACGGGTTATAAATCGTTTCGAGGACACGTTTATCATGATTTACCCTTTAAGGAGATATTGAGATATGTATTTGGTTAGTGTCGAGTTACGGATTGGTTGGTATTAATATTATCACTTGACACGATTAACGAACTAGTTGAATTGTTAAATTAAATTAGTATACAACGAGCGTGTCGAGGGAGAATATTAATAGGTGACCCATCCTACGACTTACCATGACTTTACTAAGTATGAGTTAACTATGAATTAACAAGTACATTGATGGAATTGTTGGGCTATCGTATTAGCAAATACGATAAGTATTCAATAATTCGTACGATTTCCCTTGTTAAGTTTTGGTTACTTGAGGTTTGACTTTGACCATAAGGTTGACCTAGTAGACCATTTAAGTATGATTGTTTTGGATGGATGATGTAGTTCGACCCGGATGTTTCGTATTGAGTTTTGACTCGTTTTGATTTAAGTCGAACATTTTTCACCTCTTGGTGTGAGTATTCTTGAGCCTTGTCTCGATTCTTGTTGGCTTTGCTTGTTTAAGTATTGGCGTGAGTTCACTTGAGTATATGTCGTGTTCTCACCACACACGCACACAATGATACCAAACGCAAACACAAACACTATTGAACGGATAACGAATGGGTTGACGACGTAAGATTGGGTAATACATGGGAGTAATTATCTTATGGAGATTTGGTTCGTCGCTGAGGAGTTCGTATTGGGATAAGCCTTGCTTATAGAAGACTTCGTCGGTTTCGTACCAATCTTTGGGATATTGTTGTGATTTACTCTTGATGCCAAGTTGTGTCGGTCGTGATTCTTGCATTGTTGTGGCTAAGGTGAGTTCATAGCCCCCCCTTCTCTTAAATAAGTTTTCATAACTACCTTTGGGGGAGAATACATGCTCTTTTACTAAATGCAATGATTGCTTACTTGAGTACGTGAACGATTTGATTAAGTTGAATGATTGAATGATTGATTGATTGATTGATTGAGTGATTTATCGAAGTATTTGAATTAAGTATTTGAAGGCATTATGTGCTTGCCTGTTTATATGAAAGCTTTCTAGCTCAAACTGTTTTACTTGGACCTGCTACTGTTTTGTTTTGCTATTGTGTGGACTAGTTTTAGGGTAGACGGAGGTAGTCGTTGACCTAGAGCTAGGGCGTTTGACCCTAGTTTGGAATAGACGCTATCGCGGCCTAGATTTGGGGCAGTCTTGGGTGGTTCCTTGCTGTAGCCTTACTAGTGACCGCTGTGAGGCCTGCTCACTATGACCATTCATCTTTCCTAAGATGATAAACGATTGATTGATTGAGATTG
>LBNU01031641.1:45538-58218 GCA_014162995.1 Artemisia annua | reverse complement strand
AAAAAAAAAAAAAAAAAAAAAAAAAAAAAAAAAAAAAAAAAAAAAAAAAAAAAAAAAAAAAAAAAAAAAAAAAATCTTTGTTCGGCAAACTAAGATTCTGAATTTGGCGGTGGGTACCCTTTGACGAATCAAGATTCTATTGATTGAAATAAAAGTTAAAGTTGTAAAATTTTGAATCAAAATAAAATAAACCCACTAAAAATTTAAAAACTAAAAACTCATAAAAATATATCAAAATGGATGTTGAATTAAAGAGCACAAAATTTTAGAAAATATGGTGAAATTAGATCATAAAAAAAATAAAAAGATAAAAAGATATTTCAATTTGAAAATAAAGGTGAATTTTAAGTAGAAAGTGACACATGTCACCTCATAATTGGAGCTTCTTATATTAAGGGTGCGTTTGGTTTGATACTTTGGAATGGGTTTTAAGATTGATATGATAAGTATTAGTTGTTTGGTTCATTCTTTCAATAAATTCAGGCCCGTTTGGTTTGTAAGTGGGATTGGAATTGGATTTGGATTTGGGAATGGTTTGAAAGAAAATGAGAAGTGAGAAAATTAATTATTATTTTATAAATATATATATTTTATAACTTGCTTGAGATGAGGTACAATATTTTCTAATAAAAAAATAAAAATCAAACAAAGAGTCATTTGATCATGTGGATGAGAATTCTTTATAAGTCAAAAAATATTCTTTATTTGTCTTTTAACGTGAAACCTACCAACTTGCAGTGAAATGAAATTTAGAATTGGAAGTAGCGCGTGATTCTAAACGGAGTGCACCAAACAAATAATTTTAACTATCTTTCAAACCAAACCCCTTCAAACCCACATACCAAACATACCCTCAATGATAGAAGGAATGAAATTTGATTACACATCAACTTGGAGGGTTTTGGCAAAACCCGTGGGACCCACCACTTTCTACCCTCACATACTAATTTTATATAAATTTTTTAATGATATTTTTTTATTATAATTTTATTATAAAATATATTTAATAAATATATTTTCTCTCTCCAAATCTTAACTCAAATCCAAATCCTAAACCAAATCCAAATCCTATTCCAAACCCACCTATAAACCAAACGGACCCTAAATTTTTTTTTTATTTTATTATTATTTTATTTTTTTTGTTAAGAGTTAGGTTTGGAGGTAGTTGAAAAGTGACATATGTCACCTCATGAATGGAGCTCCTTATTTTAAATTTTGGTTAGGAGTTAGGCTTGAAGTTAGGGTTGGTTATCTATGCATTATAATAGAATTTGGGACTATTCTATAATTAGCAAGTTTGAGTCTGAATTTTTAAGTCTTTCTAATTATAGAATAGTCACAAATACATTATATAGTAGTATAGATATATTCTTAAAACCAGCTTTTAAAATATTATGAAGATTATTTTTCACAATATAACTGATTTTAATCTTTTTAGCAACAGCACTAACACCACTGCCAAAAAAATAAATAAATAAATAAATAAAAAATAAAAAAGCTACAATTTTAATTCAGCACCAGCAACAGCGTCAGCAACATCTATTTTTGCCAAACATACCCTAAAGGCTTAAACCGGT
This sequence comes from Artemisia annua, assembly GCA_014162995.1. Classification (NCBI taxonomy): domain Eukaryota; kingdom Viridiplantae; phylum Streptophyta; class Magnoliopsida; order Asterales; family Asteraceae; genus Artemisia; species Artemisia annua. The sequence continues at coordinate 56,641 of LBNU01031641.1, read as the reverse complement.
TTTTGGTTTTTATTTTTTTAGATGAAAAATTTCCTGAAAAAATAGAGTATTTCTCTCAAACTAATCGCATCCTAATTAGCTCTTTTTATGTACAATCTCGTTTTAGCCGTGACAAAGTCATTATCATCATCACAATCAATTGTTTTCTTTTGTTCACTATATGAAATGCCTAAAATACAAGAAAACTGTACCTCTATGTAGGAAACTGTACCTCTACCGGAAAATATATAAATGGTGATCATCTAAGACTACCCATATCTTTTGTAATTTAACTCCACATGGTCTTTGTTCATGTTTATCAGTAAAATTTTATGATAGTATAACTCTCTGTCTACAAAGCTTTATTCAGTTAAAAAATGTGATATGTCATAAATACAATAATTTAATGACAAAATTGTTGTAAGTTAACGGCTAAACAAACTTTTAATACTTAAATTTTAAAGATCGCATTTATATCAATGTTTCAAACATTATGACAACAGACGGAATCCTATTAAAAGAAACTAGGTTTAGAACTGTACTAAGATGACTGGATTTTAGCTGGTTGGATCATATTATCAGCATTAGTGGGTCGGACAAAACATGATACCATGTTAAGGTCAGGTAACGATTATAAGGTAGGATACCATGTTAAGGTCAGGTAACCATTAGAAGGTACGGGCTGTTCGGAGCCGTATTGATTGAGAAAACAAAGTAATTATATGTGAAGTGGCCTCCATTTTGACATAAAAGCCTTTTTACATCAGAACTTCATTTGGACTGCAAAACTAATTAATTGACCACAAGCAATCAAACAATCATAATCAAGTTTGTTGCAATAGTTTAGCACCTTCCAAAAAACTCATTAAATTCATTTCAACTGCAATACATGAGATAATGAACTACAAAAAGTAATGTCGAATAGTCCTTGGAATAAAGTCAGAATTGAATATATAAGAGATGATGAATCAGAAAATCTGACTACCATTACTTCAATACTCAAATTCACAGTTGCTTGGACAATTGCAATGCTCCAGATTCTTACAATACCATAAGTCCAACATCCAAAGATATGTTAGTTATACTCCTAACTATCATTTGCTTCTGATTCCTACAGCTATCTTATCTTGTTACAACTTTTGATAACTATCTCTTAAACTGCCCAAGATATACATCTTCTAAAAGTACTGTGGGGTGAGTCATTTATTAGGCAGTAACCTTCATATGTGACCTGGGATTGGTGTCACTTTTCAGGCAATATGATAAGTTACACTTCGGCCTAATTCTCGGTGATTGTTATAACAGTCAATTGGAAACCAAATAGTTTCTTGTATTCAGAACCAACAAATCCTGCTCCAAGAAGGTACTAATCTATTACATTTGTGTATTATTAAAGTCAAGTGATTTTGTATGTTCCTTCATTGTTGATGTGGTTATATCGACTCGTGTATATTAAAATGGGTCAAACCAAGTTATGTTTTATCTTTGATGGGTTAATTGGGTTGGGTACAAAGAGTTGACTGAAAATGAAATGGAAAAGCATGTCAAATGGTTCACATAAAGTCTACTAAATAGGTTTTATAGTCATATTTCATGATTTACTGGGTAGCAAAAGCCATGGGTTAAGCTTGGAGACATATCTGTGGTAGGGGTCGTAATTATGAATTTATACAAAGAACTTACAAAATACATCTGTAGACTTATATAGAACTCTTCATTGATAAAAAAGGAAAAAAAGAAAAAGAAGGTAGATAATGTCAAGTGGAACAATAATCAAATACATGGCTTAAACCAAGGACAGTTGCATTAACGAAACCAGGAAGCGTCATATCAACTCAAACAAAAAATGCACCTTCTCTGAAATTATTGATAGAGGTATTGACAATGGCATCTTTTCTCTGTTGGGATCCATAATAACAGGTTATAGGAAATTATAATATTGGCCAGCTAGAAATCCCATCCAGAAATTTGAAAACCCGTTCTGTAGATAAAAAAACACGGAGTATATCAGAAAACAAGACATTGTTTGATCATGTTGAGCTGAATATTTGTAACTCAAATCTATTTGAAACATAAACAACTATTTTGCATAATATATTGGACATGTATAAAGTGCATTGTGAAAATTTGATGCTTCCTTATCAGCCCCAGTAAATTTTTTAATCATTACTGAAAATAAGTATCTCCCTTTGTTAAGCACGATCCTTATGTAATTTCTTGTAGACCTCAATATCCAAGTAGTACATAAAGTTATCTAAAGCCTTAATCGATTCATCATTCATTATCGTTATCATCATCCTATAGACAGCAAGTTAAACTTGATGTCAACTATCCCTACTTACCACCTGAAAGTCAATAAACAAATGTGGTACTCTAGCAAACGCATTGGCTCTGAGTTTTAGTCTTATCATAAAATTTAAAATAAACAAGAACAAACTACTATATAAATGCCTCATTGACAAAAAGTGGAGAAAGTCAATACCTGTGGCTGACATAGCTATATCCATGACATTCGCAACCCGTATGATGTGAGTGAATCCTTGAAACAACTAGACAAAAACAAGAATTCGTTGTTACTAGGTGAGTTTATCATACATCAAACCACCGTTATAAAGATATTAATTGCAAGACAGGCTAGAATAACAGAACTCATTCAAAAACATATTTCAATGAAATGAAATTAAGAACGTGATATGACTTTGATTAGTAAAATGTGGACTTCAATCAGATATTGTAAGTAGAATAAAATTCTGAAAATGCAAACTACTTGTACTAGCTCTTTCCAATTAAAATCCATCCCCAAACGACACGCTCTAACTTACAAGAATCCAAAAATACAAGACCAACAAAGGAGCCAGAAGCATCACTTAGATAATTAAGTAGTTGCACAATCTATCATCCTTCATAATCGGAACTTTGGTTACAAAACTAAAACATATAATTACTTGTTCAAAATATTTTAGATTGATATGGAAAGTTGTTATTGTCATGAGTTCCATTTAAAATGAGTAAATGACCAGAACATAAGAAATTAAATTAATAATAAGTTTAGCTGCAATTGATTACGAGTGGCCTGAAAACTTAATTAAATGAGATAACTAACTTCAAAATGCAATGCCAAACACCCCTTTAAATACAGAATGTAAAAATCAAAGGTAGAGAGACATACCTCTACCATATGTCGACATATGGGATATAGGAAATAAGGGGCCAATAGGAGCCTCTTCTACTTGTCTTTTCTTTCATTTCATCTGGGCATTGCCATATTCCTAAACTCGAAAGTGAAGGCAACAACGTTTCTGGTAGATCTTTCATCTTTGAGCAATACCGAATATCGAGATGTTGGAGGGAGGTGAGGTGTTGGAGTCCCTTTGAAACTGTTTCCAATTTCTCAAAATCCCTTAAGTTAAGATAAGTAAGAGATGAAGGAAGCATATGAGACAATTGACTTCCACTAGTCACGTCATCTTCTTCTGCCGATCCACCATATAGCTTTAGGAAGACAAGAGAAGGTGGGAAGTTTTGTGGGCCCACCATCAACTTTGATATGGGCTTCTTCAAACCCCCTATTGATAAAGAACCCAACTTAGGAGGCCAATCCCCAAAGGAATCAACATCCATACTTTTACAATCTCTAATTGTCAGATGTTTTAACAAGGTGAGATTCGGCAAGTCGGCAGCAGGAATTGACTCTATACTCGAACAACCTACTATTCTTAATTCGGTGAGGTGAATGAAACAAGTCAATTCATTGATTGATTTCAGATTTTTCCATCTCTTTATATGTACAACCTCAAGCATTAGTGGCATGCTTGTCTTGAGAAGCACCTCCTTTTCCAAAAGTAGTTCACATTTTTCAATTTTAAGTGACTTGAGCTTGTGACCTCCTGTTGGGAAAGAGACAGATGCAATCATAGGACAATAACGAATACTCAATTCTTGAATGTTGTTTGGTAAATTGCAACGCTCTAGATTCTTACATCTCTCTAATTCCAAGATCCTAAGAGATGTTAGTTGGTTGCATCCATCCTCTTTCTCTCCTAAACTCACCAAATTTGAACAATCAAATACATACAACTTCCTTAAATTCACAAGAACCTTACTTGCGTTTGCTTCCGATTCCCACAAGTATCTTATTTCATCACAGTAATAGATACCTAATTCTTCAACTGCCCCAAGATAGTCCATCACACCTCTCCACACCTCATCACTAAGTCCTGAAATACTACAAATACTCAACTTGGTGACTGCTGAAGCTACACGAATCAGACTTCTCAATACCCCATCACCACAACCCCTGAGATGTAACACCCTCAGCGAAGGTAGTGCTTCAAGTGAGACTTCAACCAAATTAGGACAATCATATATTTCCAGCTCTTGAAGGCATGGAAACATTACTGCATCAACAACACCACTATTTGTTGACCATACCTCCCACCCACTCATATCTTGAAACCTTAAACTTTCAAGTTTATGAAATGCAATATCTGTCCCAAGGAACTCTGAGCCCACAACTTTCACATCAGCCATATTTTGAATAACCAGCTTCTTAAGTGATGGCAGTTGCCCAAGTGGTGGTAGAAACGTACAATTACCACCCCAAATTGAAACAATAGTCAACTGATGAAATGAGGGATCCCCAATCCACTTTGGAAATACTTTACCACCATATGACTCAATATTTAGATCTTTCAAGTTATCACTACGAGGCTTGAGTGCATCGAGGACTTCCTTTTCAAGTTTTTCATTTCGAGAATCATCAAACACATCACTCCATCCCATGTGTAACTTGCTAACCCTCTTTTCTGATAAGTTCACTTCTGGTATATCCCTTGCACTTTGCAGTTTCTCCAGCCCATCAATAGAAATCTCCGCTTGGACATTCTTTAAGTTCCTAAGCCAAGATATAAAAAAGGCGTTGTTTTCAACAACTACTTTGTTGGAAAGAGTTTGTAGGCTTTTCATCTCGCTAATCCCCAACGGCATCATATTCCAAAGCCATGTATCCCGAATGTCAAAATGCCGCAAATTTTTAAGCTTTAAGAAGTCGTCGGGCAACGTATTCAAGCTATAACAGCCAGAAACGATCAATGTTTGTAAGTTATACAGATTGCAGACACCTTCTGGTAAATGTGTGATGCTAGTTTGAGATAAATTAAGATACCGCAAGTGCTTCAAATTGCCGACACACTCTGGTACCTCAACTATTTCTAATTTACTCAAACTTAGAACCCTCAACAATTGTAATTGGGAAAGTATGTCAGCCAGTAACTTACTTGACAAGTAGAATATCTGCCAGCTATCATCTCCCATCGCATTGGGCATAGCTAAAAACGTTCTCAAACTATTAGCTTTTTCGGATGCCTTAAACTTGTTGTAAGTATTACATATCTCAGAAACAAATGACATATGACGGAACTTTTTGAAATCTTTCTTTCTAACATCCTTCTTCACATCTAAGTCTAACCTCACAAAAAATTCTCCTGCAACAGATGTCGCTAAATCATTCATGAGGTCATGCATCACAAACAACGATTCTTCATGAGGCACATGTTGAAAAAAAGACCTTGACAACAGCTCTTGAAAACATTCCTCACCCAAACGTTCCATTAATTTTTCTGTGGTTGAATTGTGCAAAAACCCTTCCGCCATCCACAACAATATCAAGTCATCTTTCTTAAACACGTAGTCCTTTGGGATCAAGCAACAGTATGCAAACAATTGCTTCAGACGTGCAGAAAGATCATGGTAACTTAGTCTAAGCGCCGGAACAATACCGCCTCCGTTTTCTAACATCCATATCTCATTATCCAAAAGCTGCTTCCAATCTTCTTCATCTATTTTTGTTCTAAGTAAACTTCCAAGTGCTTTTAAAGCCAAAGGCAAGCCATCGCATTTTTTCACAATGCCTTCACCATACAGTCTTAGCATTGGATATGACTCAAAGTCGTTTATCCCCGCATGTCGAGCAAATAAAGAAAAAGCATTGTCATGCGACAACTTTTGCAGATTGTATGGTTGTTTGTGGCCCAGTTTTCTAAGCAATTCCGTCTTTCGAGTTGTGATGATTATTTTGCTTCCATGAGCCACTTCAAAGAATGGGGCTGCTAATGTCTCCCAGTCTTCCAGCTTTTCGCTCCAGATATCATCCAAAACAAGGAGAAATCGTTTCCCTGTAAGTTGATTTTTAAGAGCTGCTTGAAGCAAATTTAGATCTGCAAATTCCTTGTTTTCTCCAGCTACAGATTGAAAGATGACTTTACTTATATTGAAGCTATCAAAGTCTTCAGAAACACAAACCCATGCCTTGAGCTCAAAGCGATCCTTCACTTGCTGATCGTCATACAAAAGTCTAGCTAAAGTTGTTTTTCCCATGCCACCCATACCAACAATGGGCACGATGTCAAAGTTTTCATCACATTGTTCATCACTCAATAGCCTAGAGAGCAATTCCTTCTTCTCATCTTCACGACCAACAATAATCTTTGAATTTATCAAAGAGGTCTGGTAATTTCTATTCTTGCTTTCTTGCCCGCCATCTTTCACAATCAAACCAAGATTATTTTTTTCATCTATAAGTTGTTGTAACCTGGTGGTAATACTATCTAATTTGCCCTCCATTCTAGTACTTAGTGAGAAATTTGTGCAGCAAGTTGGAATGAGCTTTCTTACCTTGCTACTCATTCCTTGATCAGACTCGTGATGCATAGCGTCTGTTGCCAAAGCATCAAGAATATCGTCAATGTCATAAGCCAAATGTTGGAGACCATTCAGCCACTGTTGAACAGCTTCATCTGTTACTTCCTTCTGAGAAGCATCAATAAGCAAGGCTCGGATATGGGATAACTGACTCTCCCATTTCTTCAGCTCGGAATGAATTTCTTTGGAGCGAGTAATCTTGTTCACGGCTACAGATGTTAGCTTCTCAAAAATGGCTTTGAGCATGCCAGAAATAACGAGTTCAGCCATTGTTGGTTTACGGTGAAAGCACAAAAGAAAGTAAAAATGTGAATGGAAAAGGGTGCATAGAATGGAAGGGTCTTGCCAATACTTGCTTTATTGTCCAAGTCTTTGTTTATGGTCAATGCTTCTATTATTGTTTTGCTATTTGCACGTTTCAAAAGAGGATGTGAATGAATGGCTATGAATTAGACAACAAATACTAGGGGTACAATAATTTAATGTACGATGTCAATAGTACTACAGTATTATTGAATGTAAAGGTCACGTGTAGCTACAATGTCCTGCTTGGAGTACAATAATTTGATGACGTGAGCTGTCCTAATAAACATGTGGTTGCTCGCACAAACCATAAGATGCTCTTACCAACTTTAACATGTGCAGGCATAAACTTATGAAGCTTATCATTTAGTTTGATTTTGGATCTTGTTAAATGATGATGAAGTGAAATAGATCTTTTTTGTGTTATAAAGTGATTTGTGTTCCTTAAGTAAAGTTATCGGTGCTACGGTGTAAAGTTCTCGGCTAGATTGATGAAGGTTCTCGGTTCAAGTATTGTTAGTTCTAGGTGCAAGTTCTCAGTGTAATTGTAAAGTTCTCGGTTTATACAATGACATTTCTCGGTCTTTGTTGACAAAAGTTCTCAGTTCGTGACGCACAAAAGTTCTTGGTTCAACTATTCCAAAGTTCTCGGTAAGACAAATCAAAAAGTTCTTCGTTGACTAAGTTCTCGGTAATACTATTCTCAGTGCCACGTAGGATAGTAATGCATATTGTGAACACCCCTAAAACATGGGGTGTTTAGAACCGAAAAAACGAACCCGATAACCGAACCGATGAACACCCCTAAAACATAAAACATGGGGTGTTTAGAAATGCATATTGGGACTGCTTATTAGCTAAGCATCAATAAACACTTGCCGACTTTCAACCCACCTGAGAGCATGAGCAATGTTAAAAGTCTTTAAGACTTGATGCATTTAATGCATTTAATGCATAAAGCATTTAGTGGCTAAAGCTTGGAGCAAAGACTTGAGCTTTACCAAGTCTTTGTTGAAAAGCTTTTCAAAAAGCCTTGTTTGCAATGGCAAAAACTCATTAAAAAGACTTTTTAGAATAGTAAAAAGCTTTTCACCACTTGAGCCATTGTGGATGCTCTGATATGATACTAGACCTGTTTGAGACAAAACACAACCCACACAACCCAGGTAGACCCATCAATATATAATGGAAATTGCCATTAGCTGCTGCCTGCTCTCTCCTTCTTCGGCACTTCCCAGTCCATGGTTACAAGGCCCAACACAATCATGCAATTTATAATAGGCAAGTTCTAATGATTTAACTATCTAAAGAACTAATACAAAGATTAATAATTTAAATTAGCAGGTGAATTTTTGAAATACATGTGAATGGGTCATTGATCTTAGCATGGTTACAAAAAGGCCCCAATACAGTCACACTATTCTACTAATCCAACAAACTAAAAAGATAATACAAAGATCAATTAAAAGGAACTTGCACCGCGCCCCCATGTGGGTGCAACTCTAAGAAGAGTTTTACACATGAAAATATGTCAGATGGATCAGCCATTGCGCCGGTCCCAGAATCCCCACAAGCAAGCTTTTTTGAGACAGGTGGTAAAAGAGTGATTCCGAGTTCATCTATGGACATGAAATGCTTTTCTGTTAAAGGATTTTACCACATAAATGTGTTCATTGCTGGAGCCACAATTATTGGTTTTCCATAATCCCATGCTCGAATGACGCTTGTCAACAAGTTGTCGCACAGTCCACCAGCAATCTGCAGTTCAACATAATGATAAATTTTGCTCAAGACACACACACACATTGTTATGAGTAAAACTGAAACAGTTNTTTTTTTTTTTTTTTTTTTTTTTTTTTTTTTTTTTTTTTTTTTTTTTTTTTTTTTTTTTTTTTTTTTTTTTTTTTTTTTTTTTTTTTTTTTAAATATATATAATTGGAGAGAAATCACGATATAACTATTGGTCACACATATTACCTTGGCAAGGGTATTTGCAGACAACGGGGCAATAACCAATACATCAGCCCATCGACGAAGCTCAACATGAAGCACAGGATCTCCTACTTTTGACCAAGTTGACCATTCATCCTCATCAGCATAAAGAATCATATCTTTTAGTAGTGATGTCTTATAGATAAAATGTAAAGCCGCTTGTGTTGCAACAGCTCTAACATCTGCCCACTCTGAGAAACAACTGCAAAGGCTCCCAAACTTTATACAATCTACACTTCCACTTGCTGCTAAAAGAATCCGGGGTCTTCTAGAACCATCACTGACCGGTTCCACAGAAGTCATTTCCTGAGTAACAACTAGTTATATCATGTATACGATACGAAATACGATGATTGTATATGTGTAGGATCCATGACTTAGTTATTGATTTAATTTGTAAGTGAAAATGTTGTAAACAAATTTTTCTAATGAAGTTAAAAGTCCATCATATTATGAAGTTAAAAACCGTCAGTTGGAACTCACAACTAACAGTACCTCTTTTTTATTATAGTCAATGAAGCTTGAATGTGAGTATATCAATATTACTAACTAAAGTATGATAAGTTAAACTTTCGATATGGAAAACACGAGCAGATTTTGTTTGTGTACATCACAATGCTTGGCAAAATACACCAAAAAAGCTAATACTACTTGTTGGAGATCTTTACCGGTTGAAGTAACATTATTTATTTATGCTCTAATAGATGTCAACATACTAAATTATATGTTCTTCTTTCGACAGAGAGCATTTAACATAAATTAACATCTAATCTATAAGGGATAACTGTATGGTATGACAACCAACTACAACTTTGTTTGCTAATATGGGTAACCAACTGCTCTGTTCTTGTATTTGCTATGCATGTCAGTTAGCTATCAACTTTTGCTACATGGGTCACTAACTATCATTCTGTGTCATCCAAGTCCTTGCGTCAATCATTGACATAGTATTTAGAGACAATAAAATGACAGTTCCGTTACATACATAGCAAAAAAAATGGTAGTTAAGTTGCATGCATAGCAGAAAATGATGGCCAATGGCCTACAATGCCGGAAGCAAAGGTCTGTTATCCAAATTAAGAACAAAGGGGATAAACCTAACAAGTAAAACAATCTATATTTCCCTGCATATTATACAATAATTCAAAACCAAGGAACACTACCACAAAAGTTATAAAACCTCATAGATACAATGTTTTAGGCTTTACCTGATCGATAGCAGGCACAATCGGCGTTGCTGGTCTTGTGGTGGAAGGTCCTCGTTGATGTTGAGGTGGTGTGGTCTTAGCCGGCGCTTTCGAAATAGGGGTCTGAATGTCATCTTGTCCGTGGTTGTACTTCAGGGTCCTTAAAAAACAAGTAAACCAATTCAACAACATAATAACAGGTGTAAATCAAATATGTATCCAAACTAATTTAACATAATATTTGCCAAATAGTTGGCAGCCCATACTACACAATCACATGATGATCTATGGATGTCTTGAACTAGCAATTTCATTTGATAATCTTTTATATAATAAAAGAATTACATCATTTCGGAGTGTTTTTGCAAAACCCTTCTCATTAAAAAAAAAATTTAGACCAATAGGAGAGCTCGATTTTGCCACGTAGGCGAAATCGAGCAACATGATTGGTCAATTGAAAGTCAAAATTAAATTGATTTTGGTCAAACTTAATAAATTTGGTGGAGAAATTTTATTAAGAAAAAAAATTCATAAAAATATATGTGTCAAATTTATGAAAACAAAAACTTAAAAAAAGAGGAAGTAATTAATAAAACTTTAGTGGTTGAATTTTACATAAAATAAAATATATGAAGCTAAGTGTAAAATTACAAGTTTCCATGTTTTTTAATAACTTTAAAAAAACACGAATAGCCCCTTACACTTTATATCACTTATACTTTATAATATGAACTTTGTTTATAATGACATGAGTATTAGTATTAGTTTCAGACTTTCATCTATTTAAATTACAAAATTTTGTAAATATGTGAATTAGTTTTAATAATGTTAGTTATAGACTTTCATCCATTAGAATATTATTTAAATAAGGACTCATGTTATTCTATTTAAAAGTTTAATTTATGCATACACGGGTTTAAATATTAAAGACGGCTAAATTATT
>LBNU01031641.1:0-36284 GCA_014162995.1 Artemisia annua | reverse complement strand
TAAAGTGATAAAGATCAATGTGAAAGAACAGCGACAACAAATGTACGTATGGCAAAGACTAAAGATGTATGAGCATGTTGGAAAGGCGATCAACCTACATAGACAAAGCAGTGACAAAAGGCAGATGAACGATCACAACAACAAAGAACAAAGAAAATTCATAATACGAAGATCACAGAGCATGAAGGAACAAAGAACGATGAACAAAGAACTATAACTTATCTAATGACTTCTAAAGACGTCAAAAACAATGAATGTTAAAGTTTAAAGACAAAGATGAAGACGTCACGCAACCTTCAATGACAAACACTTAGGGGGAGATTGTTAGCATTGTATTTTTATATTATGAAGTGTCGGTCACTATATTCTTGAATCGTGTAATAGGTTGCGTTAGAAAGTGTTTTAGGAAGTTATATGTTCATTTATCAATTACTAGAAAGTCTAAGGGCCAAATATGTAAAAGATCAAAAGCCCTAGACTTCACACCTATATAAGGAATTGTATAACCTCACTTTGAGGTTGGTTGATCATTAGCAATAATATTGTTCTTCATTGTTACACATAATGATCCTCCCATCTCTCTCTCTCTCTCTTCATCTCACTTTCTCTCTCTAAGATTTGGTGAATATGGTCGTGATTTAGGTTGAATACGGGGTCCTACAAAAAGATAGCTTCCTTGCCACTTTTTATAGTTGTGTAGCTATATATTTTTTTGTTTTTACCTATATAGCATACTTTTAACTTCGGTCTTTTTGGTGTATCATGTGATTATTAATCGACCATTTTACCCTTCAATTTACACACTCCTATAGTCCTATTAAACCGGGGTAAGGGTAAATCGGTCAAATAATACACACAATTGATCACACGATGCACCCAGAATATGAAATTTAAGAGTATACTACATATATCATGAAAAAACCATAGATGGCTACGCGTAACTATAAAAGGTGTCAAGTAAGCTACATTTTCGTCCAATTACCCCAGCAGATACACTTTTTGCCAGTTTAACTTTCGGGTAACTTCTTTTCTCTCAAATGAAGCATCAACGTTAAAACTTGTTCATGTAAAGGTCTTTTTAACATTTCTAATGATGCAGTCATAACTTACCTAATTAGTTGTAGAAAAATTTTCTTGTTTTTCCGTTTCTAGATTTCTTGAGAAGGGAATGGTTTTTCTTCTCTAGAGAAGAGTTGAGAATTTTAAAAACCCGTTTAGATAGTTATATTTTTCCGTCGATGGTGGGGAGCGACGGCGAGGATGGAAGGTGGAGATATTACCAATGGTGATTAGGGTTAGAATGAGATACTTCAATGGTAGATTGGGAAATCCCGGTTATTTTTTATTTTTACTTTTATTTTTTTGTTAGAGAGAAAAAAATAGAGAAGGGTACATTGGGGTTTTCATTTTTCTAGTTAACATTTGGAAAGTGATAATTTCACTTTTTTTGAAAATAGTTTGAAAAAAAGTGTGACTAAATGGGTTTTCAATTTTTTCATTTTGCTATAAAAAATGGGATGTTTTTCACCGACTAAAACACACCCTAACTTTTTATACTTTGGCAAAGACTTTACCAGACAATCTGATTTGATTCCCACATTCCGATTCTTTTTCAATTGACTTTCAAAATGTGTTTTCTTTGATCATATAAAAGATTTAATCAAATTATTTAGGGTGCGTTAATTGGTGAGAAATACCTTATTTAAAATTCTTCATAGAAAAATGAAAAAACAGAAAATCCATTTAGTTGCAAAATTTTGAGAAATTTTTCTAAAATAATGGAAATCTCATTTCTCAAAAAATTTAACTAAAATCTGAAAAGTCTAATTTATCATTCTCTACTTTTCTCTTCACTAGAAAATGAAAATGTAACAACGGGTTTTCCATTCTCAAGAAAACCAAAAATGAAAAAGTGAGAATATTTCGAGTATTATTGCATTTTTCACAGACTAAGCAACTCCAAACACTAGTTTCAGAAGTGCATATTTTTAGGCAGAAGCAAATAAGCCTAAACCAGGTGACTAATGAACTAAGTATTAAAATAAATAAATAAATAAAAGGGTAAATAGAGATTACATTCTAACTGAAGCATAAAAAGCTTAATAATTGCATGTAAAAGATTGATTTGCACAATTAAGCATAAATGAAGAAATGACAATGATAAGTAGTAAAGAATAGCTGTAGTTTTACCATTTTTATCCAAAATAATTGATAGAGAAGAAGATGGACTGATTTTGGGGGTTAGGGCTACAGTAAAAGTGGTGTGTCTTTGGTAAAGGTAAATATTTGAGCGCGTAATGAAATAACAAGACTATAGTGGTTGGTGGGTTTTTACTTCTTCACCGGTCTCTATAAGACTAATGGAGATTAGCTTAATTTTGGGAAGATAAGTTTTAATTCAAAATTAATAGAATCATTCTTTTGAGTTACGGAGTATTATTTTTCATCATATTCAAGAATACAATCTTTTTTTGTTTCATTTCATCCATTTTTTTCTTTCCTTCAATAGAGTGTAATCGTCAGTATAAAGAAGAATCAAATCTTTAATAGTTGACATAGTAACCAAAGTTAAACGAGTTGAACTCGGGAAGACAAACAACTGTACCGAAACCAAATACTGTATCATACATAAAAAGCCAAAAGAATGAAAATATAACTAACCTGCCACTTTTGAATTTGTTGTGTTTTGGTGGGGCTAAAGAGATAGAGAGAATCGGTCTTGAGAGATCTTTTATCTTCTTTCTTTTGGGATCATTCTGACTTCCTTAGCCACTCAGAGAGAGCAGCCTATTAAGTCAATTTCCCATTGGGGGTTGGTTTAAGGAAAGATCGGGGAAGTTCCGAGTTTTTCACTATCCCAAATGCTTTGCTTCGTCCCGCACATGATTGGTGTATCTTTCTTTTAAAGCGTATACCTTTGGATGGGGCTTCGATCAAGAAGATAGTCTCTAAGATAGTGGCTCGTGTATCTGTTCCAAAGTCCATTAGGGGAGCCTAATTTTATTTTTTCCTATTGTATAAATTATACTTTTGAATTCCGTCTATTATGTGTAACTTATGACCATTTTACCCATACCTGTTAATAGGAGTGTTGATAAATGAGGAGGGTAAAATTGTAAAAAAAATACATATAATAGACAGAGTTCAAAATTATGATGTATACAATAGTAAACAAAATAAAGATAACTACACAACAAAACAAAAAATGACAAATTAATTGAATTTTCGTGCCTTTTACCCTACATAAAAAGGAAGAGTTTATCCGTTGGCACATGTGGCCGGTCCCATCTTTCGCCACGTCGTCTATAACTAAATCAAATTCCTTCATTTATATTGATAACAACTACTTCACTAAAGTATATAGTTATTTTTATGTATTGATGATCGTATATTTGTATGTATGTTTAAGCTATGTATGGAAATTTTAGCTATAAAGGCGTTTAGTAACATAATTATGAATTGTAAAATAACGTAAAAGCTAAAAGCTTTTTTTTAACGTTTTATATTGTAGCGCTTTAGCAAAATCTGAACGATAAACACTTCTTACCAAACAAGCATTACAAATTGATTGTATTGTTTTTCATTTCATTGTGCGTAATTTATCTATGTTAAGGTTTATCTGAATGCTTTGAATTGAAATTAACGGCTTCATGTAAAAAATGTGATAGCTAATTGCACTAATGGTCTTTGTGATTAGCTAAACAATCATTTTACTCAACAAATTGGGGAAATGATGCCTGCATTACAATGTAGGCAATTGCCAACATTTCCTTCGTAAAATTAAAAAAAAAATTATAGTTCAGTTCGTGCAGTAAAGTCCCTGATACATGTTTTCTCTCTATTCTTTCCTTTTCTCAAAGGAAATGTAGGTAACTACTTACATTGTAATGTAGGCATCATTTCCCCAAACAAATTATTCATGCAATTATTTCATCAAAGAGACGATTTTATCAAATATATTACTTAACAAATTATTCATGCAACTATAACATGGGTTTTGCTATTCACACATAATACTCTATTCATTCTAAATTAATAGTCCACATGTTCATTTTGGAATGTACCAATTAAATTGTCCAATACTAAACATATAAACAGCATATATATAGAAGTTTGGTCGAGTTTACCATATTACCGTTAATTTAGATAATTAGTACAAACTATAAAAAAGACAATAATTAATTATTTAAGAGTAAAACTATTATTTTGCAAAAAAATATAAAGAGAAAATAATAATAATTATGTTTTACTTAAACGGTGTGTTTTTTTTATCTGTGAACAATTATTTTGAGACGGAGAAAAATAACTTATAAATGATTAGAGTTAATTACTTAAATAGTCCCTATGATTTGTCGTGTACAACGGATTTAATTCTTTTTTTTCTTGGATTTTCCCCATGTAGTTTTGACCAATAGCGGGTTTGGTCCATTGACAAACAATTCCGTTACTTTGAGTGTTAAATGCATACTTGTATAGACGCAATGACAAAAATGCCCTCTCAAAAACGCTGCTGCTATTTATTTTTACTTTTAT
Source organism: Artemisia annua (assembly GCA_014162995.1). Taxonomy (NCBI): domain Eukaryota; kingdom Viridiplantae; phylum Streptophyta; class Magnoliopsida; order Asterales; family Asteraceae; genus Artemisia; species Artemisia annua. Next base: position 31,751 of record LBNU01031641.1, on the reverse strand, counting down.
AATTTTTTCAACCTTCTTCAACCTCTTTTTTGCAGCTACCATCCGCTAATTCTTATTACTTCATCAAATATCAGCAAGCACCAAAACATAAATCAATAACATTAGCACCATAGAGGTGAGATCCATGACAAACCACCATTATCTAAAGAACAAGCCAAAGCATCTCAACCATCCATCCTCCTTTCATCTAACGGATGATATCAAATTTGAAAATAACAAAACAAGGGCAAATAAGTAATTCCACCCCTAACCTATAAAAGCAAAAAATATCTTCCATCATCTCATTCAATAACCTACTTTCTCTCTCATAAAAACACACACCCCGGCACCTACTTTCTCTCTCATAAAAACCACCACCGGAAAAGTAAACACCACCGTAAAATTAACCACCGTAAAACCCTAAAAACCAGAAAATAACCGCCGTTATTCACAGATATACTTTCTCTCTCATTACAATCACAATAAAACCCGCCGGAAAATCACCGCCGTCGTTAGAAGATGATGATGTACAAGAAATTTTAGGTAAAAATCACGTGTGATTCTGTTTTGTTGTATTTTGTTATCAAAAAATGTAAATCATGTGTCTTTGTTATAATAAACTGAATCACATACGATTTTGTTTGATCTAGAAAAGAATAAATCACGTGTGATTCTGTTTTTTGCGTTTTGCTATTTTGATCTAAAAATGAGTAAATCAGACGTGATTTTGTTATGTTGTGTTTTGTCCATGAAAAAAAATATAAATCACGTGTGATTTACTGTTTGTTATTATAAGCTAAATCTCATGTGATTCTATTTTAATCTAAGAATTGAGTAAAAGTTGTTGATAAAGAAATTATTTAAAAGAAAAAAATTAGACTATGGAATTTTAAAAATCATGTTAGACATAAATCTGTTTGAAGGTACTGAGTTATTTCTTTGAATAATTTTCGTATCCATCAGATGCTGGAAACAAAGGTGGTGTGAAAGGAAAAAAACATAATGGAAGAGAGAAGCCACTTCAAGTTAGGGTGGAGCCCATGGACATGGTGGAGAGAAGACTAACACATATGCAAAATAAATTTTGATTTGAATTTATTTTTCATTTCCATTTTATGCATTGTTTTATACATGTTGTGAATTAAATTTACGGAACTCTCATTTACTTAAATTCAACACCTTTCACTGAATACTCATCTTTAGTATTTGTATTATGTTTGAATGTAAGACATAAGAGAGACTAGTACTCAACATTTTTATAAATTGTATTAAAAAAAACATGCGATTTGTGAGTAAATCACAAGTGATTTGTGTTTAAATCACATGTGATTCGGGTGTAAACTACATGTGATTTACCAAATAAAATTTATATATAATAAAATTGTATTTTACCTGTCTAAGTAAGTAAGATAGACTAGTACCCGCGCCTACCGGCAACGGTGTCTAGTTTCGACATATTTTGGCGGTGAATAATTATCTTTTGAAAATTTGAATCTTGAAGAAGGGTGTTCTTTTTATCTATTTGCGGTTTTGATTTAAGTTACGAATTTTAAATTATCATGATAACTCAGATTTGGAACTACTTTTTTTCAAAGCCATTTTAAGGTGTTTGACATCATACAAATTACTCAATTATTCTTGCTTTTTCTTAAAAGACGCATATTAGTTCAATGGACAATTAAGGTGTCAGTCTTTGTTTGTGGTTTAGTAACCATTTTTTACTTGAGAAAATTCCCAATTTAGGCCAAAAACATTCAAGCATTTCAGCTTTTGGTCACGATTTGACCCCTCTTCCCAATTTGGTCATGCTCAACTGCTCGACTGGCCTATATGCGTGACACGTGTCCCACTATCACTTTTATATTACTATTTTTTGGTGCATGAAGATTTCTGACAAGATCTTTGTTACAGAAGTTAGTGGGTGTACTTTAATAATTTTTATTGCTCGACTCACTTGCTCGACTGACGGCTGTTCGACTGACGGTGTACTTTATCCATTAAAAAAGTCAAAAATCTGTCATAAAATCTTTTGGAAAGATTTACTTTGTACTTACAAAATCTTACTCAAAGATTTCTTTTTGTACTTTCAATTATTTTTTATTCGATCTTTATTTTTTTTCCTTTCTCTTGATTATTTTCGATTCAAAAAAAAAACACACACACACACTTAGATTTTCACGTCTAACACACACTTGTTATATGTTGAAGGATTGATCGATTCCGCTTTTTTCATCAAAAAATGGTGACTGTTTAGATCGATTTATCAGATATTGATAAGTTCTTATTATAGTTTTTGGAAAGATATTCGAACCGAGATCTTGTTAGGGTTTTTAGGTTTATTAGTTTTCTTGTTTGATAAATTATGTGGTTGTGTCCTTCCTTAATGCTTATTTGAAGTTCTTGTTAGGGTTTTTAGTACTTAAAAAGATTAAGTGATTAGACATTTTGTTAAGAAAGAGGTTTGGTTGCGTTTATGTTTGAGATGTCTTTTTGTATAAGGTTTCTTGTTCGGTTGTGATTGAAGATGATTATTGCTTAGTAATCGGTTTATTAAAGAAGATGTAAGGCTTAAATGGCTTTGATAGAGATGATATTTGGTTAATCTTTTGTTTAACTGCTTATTTACAAGTTTGTTAGGGTTTTTATAAACATTACGTTTTTTGATTGCTTAATTAATTGCTTTTGCCCTTCGTTAATGCTTATTGTTAAGTTATTATTAGGGATTTCATTATGAAATTGTTACTTTAGAGGTTTAATTTTGTATGCTTAATTTTGTGTGCTTATTTAAGTGATTAATCATGTTTTTTTAATGGACTTTGGAGTGATTAGGAGTGTTGTTTAGCACTTAAGGCCTATTTTGATCGAGAATGATAACAGCGTATATATTGTACAACAGTTAGAAAGAAATATATCGTTGGTACAACTTTCCATCCTTGTGTTAAAAAGTACGTTTATAACAGCGGATATATTGGAAGATGTAGTCACTGCCTTACATTGAATGTTAACATAGTATGTTCTTGATTCCTTTATTACTGACTATGTGTAAACACTTATTCTTACTGGCTAGAGGATGAGCAAGTGACGAAAATAGTATTCCTTGTTTTAGTATATTTAAGTTTTCTGGCTATTCATAAGTGCTTATGGGATTGTTAAGTAGATTAGTTAATGGTTTTCATTGCTTGACAACTCATTTTTAAGTGATTATTATTGTGCTTACGTTTCTTGTTATTTCTATGTTTTGAATCTATTATTAACCGTAAGTCTTAAGCTAACATGTTGAACCATATTTCTTTTTTTGTAGGACTATGATTCAACGCTTATTGTGAGAAGTAAATTGCGTTACTTCTCACATATGAAAAATGCATTAGACCAGCCGCGACAGACATTGTTTAAGGCCACATGTTTTGGGCCGTGGCTAGATCTTACTTATCTTGATAATGAAGAGCGTCTGGTTCAGTATATGCTTCAGAAACAAGTCCGCCAATATGATGATAACTATGATCTTCCAATGGTATATTGTGTTAATGGACATAGTTTTGTCTTTGGTCGGCATGAATTCTGCTTGATGACTGGGTTTAGATTTGGTATTCTTAGCTTTCGGAAATGGAGGAGTGGTGATATCCCATTTCGTGATCGTGTTTTTCGGGATAAGGTTGGCCAATATGTGAAAAACATCGATCTTCTATCTGTTATTGAAGATGATGATGTTTTTTTAAACCTGTCGGATGTAGATGCCATAAGGGTTTGTTTGTTGTTAACCTTAGAGTTTATATTCATGGGTAAGGATTTAGGGTCTGTCATCGATGATATGTTACTGAGGATGGTCGAAGATGTTGATGAATGGAATGCATTCCCATGGGGAGAGTACATTTGGAGGCAGCTCTATGATTCAATCAGAAATGTTGCTTCAAAGAATCGAGTCGGTAACAGTGCAACATTGGCCAACACAAAATCCAAGGATGTTCCGACCTATTGCTTGTCTGAATTTGTTTCTGCATTCAAGGTTATTACTTGCAACTTAATGCTTGATCAATACCTCTCTATTCCTTGTAATTGATAATTGTTTTGTTTTCATTTTTTGTAGATATGGATTATTGAGACTTTCGCTAAAAGTCAGCAGTGGTGGACCAAGGATGATCGGGTGATGCCAAGAGCGCTTTCATGGTCGAAACACAGAGCATTTGGAAAATTTGATAATTTCGATCAATTTTTTGATAAGGTAAATATAATGTTTATGGAAAATCTTATAATTGTTCAAATAATTACTTTGATTACATTAGTGGCTTGCAAATCGTACGTTTACTACTACTGCCAGAAAATAGGTTATTTCGGCATGATACCAGTATTGAGGCCGAATCTCAATGGTATACAGAATCATTAGAATTTTTTAGGTGGTATACCCCGAGGTCGCCGCCAGTTGTAAAGGGTGGACCTTACGATGATTATTGGAAGAAAAGGGTGAGTGGTACGCATAAAATCAGTCAAGTTGATTCTTCGGTTGAGGTAGCTAAAGATGTGGAAGTGTTTGCTCTTGAGGTTGTTGTCAAGGATTTGGTATCCCGAACATTGAAACTCGAGACTATAATTCAGGTTAATGTTTTACCCTTTTCCAATTATTTTCTAGTCATTTTCTTTTGAGAAATTTGTCATGGTATACACTTTTGTTCCACAATACTTTCATTTGCAGGTACTTACTAGTAAAAGACAGAAAGTAGAGAAAGATTCTAATGAAAAGGTAAATACAATGTTGTCGTGGTAAACAATAGTTTCATTACTTTTAATAATGTATTTTTTATTGAATTATAATGTTATGTGGTAAACAATTTGGTTTGCAGGTTTACAATGGTAAAAGAGAACGGGAGACTTATGAAAAGGTGATTTATGTTTAGTTGTTTACAGTTTTACACTTGTAAATATGAGTTTCTGATAGTATGTGGTAAATTACCTTTGTATGCAGTTTTATAGTTACAAACCAGAAAATCAAGACAATTATTCTATCAAATCTGATGCAGAAAAGGTAATTTTATGATGTTGTGTATGATGAAAGATACGTTATATCTTCTTACGTGCAATACTAACACTATGTTCTCAAGATTTTTTTTAGATGAAAGGGAATGAAATTGAGTGAAACTAAAATTATGTGTGTTCTTGAGTTTTTTTCAAGGAAGGAAGAAAGTGGAGAGGGGGTGAAAGTGCTTGTATTTTTCCTTTAAAGTGTTTCACTCCAATAATGGGATGAAAGTTTAGGGCCCACATTTTTCTTACACTTTCTTTACTTTTCTTAACTATACTTTCTTTACTTTACTTTCATCTCTTTTACTTAACTTGAGAACATAGTGTTAAGTGATTGTGACATCAATATTGTAATATTGTTTGTAAGTATAAAGAGTGTCTATTGCTTGCTAAATATTTTGTTATCATACGCAGGAAATTGAACTTGGTGATGTGTATTGCAGTCAAGGCAATGATTTTATCAATATGTTTCAGTCACCATGCATTGAAGTTGAATCACCCGATAAAGATGGACTGCACAACGGATCATTGGGTAATGTTGTAAACGATGAAAAGCAAGAGTATTTTTGTTAGCCTAATGAAGCAAAGTTTAAAATTTCACCTCTGAAGCAACTTCCTCATGAGCGTTACGGACCAAAGAAGAGGAGGTTCGAAAAGGTTATTAGGTCGCCGTTTATTGAAGTAAAACCTTCAAAAGTTGTTAGTTTAGATGAATTGAAAAATCGAAAGAACATTCTTGATCCGACTATGGTTCAAATGTTAAGGCAAGTCAGGCATTGGATAGAGGTATGCCTACATTAATATAAGAACGTTATACTGTGATTGTACTCAATATTTTGTAATCGTTTTGTTTCAAACGTAATCGTCAATTTTTATTTTTTTTCAGGTTCTTCATCGACCATATGCAAACCTGGACAGAATTTATGTTTGTTACAAAATTAATCGGTTTCTCCTTAGGGATGGGTGGCGTAATTGTAAGTTTCCTTGGTGCGGTGAAATAACTGTTGATCGTACTTTCTGGGATTCTCTAATCGGCCTGGATGATAAATGCAAAGGATGGCTGCGTGACGAGGTAAAGTAAATATATCTTTTATTTACTTTACTCAGTTTTATATGAAATGTGCTTTTGATTGTATGTACTCGCAAAACGATTTCAAATAACTTTTATATTATATAAATTGCTTATTCTTTAGCACAGTCCATAATTTCCGGTTTACACATTAACCACTATAGGCGTTTTAGTATATAATTGAAGTGAGTTTGTAAAATTTAACTAAACATTATAGTTGTCGATTCTATAAAAGTGTTTCAAAGTGAAGTTTAGAGTAGCAAGGCAGTTATTAGTTGCTTGCATTGCTTAGTAGGTGAATGGTTTAACATAGTTACCCATTCTCATTTCCCATACAGTTCCTTTTGTTTTTTCAATAACCTAGCAAATTGCCTGGTGCATGCTTTTTGCACAAAGGGAGTAGAAACGACAAAAGGAACTGTAGGGGACATGAGAAAGGTTGAGTATGTTGCTTCTCGATAATTTATGATCTAAAACCGGTAGTCTACTAAGCAATGTGGCCATACACGTGTTGCTACATTTAACTTCTACTTGATAACCTCAATTATCAGGGCACATCTATCTAACGATGTATTTGGGTTCCATTGCTTAAATTGACTGAGTTCCCATAAAATCATTTGTGTGCTTGATATCGATCTTATTTTTTGGTTCTTTTTTATAACGGAAAATGTGACCAATATCAAGCACACCAATGGTTTTATGGGAACTTGGTCAATTTAAGCAATGGAACCCATATACATCGTTTGATAGATGGGCTCTGATAATTGAGGTGTGTTGATTGTCACAATGATATAATTTGTATTGTTCATGACAGGCCACACTCCTTCATTGTCCCATTCGACACGTCTTTGTCTCCATGCTTTTATAGAATCCACATTTTTCCTTCGACCACTTTGGTACTTTGAGCTTCCCCGCGTAAACCTATTCCTAAATGTACCAAAGTGTAACGGGGTACGTCCCGTGTTTTTGTATGATAAACAACTTATTTTTTTTATTTAAAGCTAAAAACATTTTCCGATGTGCAGAATATAATTTGTATCGTATAACGCTTGTTTGAAATCTGTAGAGGGGTACAGAAAAATCAAAAGCGCATTTTTTATACAACGAACTGAATGTTTTTGTTTCTCTTTTTTCTTTGTTTCATGTTCTTACAGCACATTGATCTATGGATTGCTTACATGTGGCATACTAGACCAGATGATAGGGATTGGTCGATGTTAGTTGTTTTTTCCTACCGCTACTGATGCAAGGTTCGATCCCTTTGTTTTATGCAAACAAAGAGAAATACCCTCTTGGATGGGCTGATGTTGAACGGGTTTTCATCCCAATAAATGAACCTAAAACACATTGGTCTCTTGCTGTGTTTCACATCCGGACTGGAAATGTTACATTCTACGATACACAAGGCTATCCTCAGCCTAAAACGCGTTCATTTTACCTGAGAATGAGGGAAACCCTAGAGACAAGGCTTCCAGAAGTGTTGAAAGCAGTAGATGTGTTTGACCAGAAGGGAATTGATCCTGTGTCTTATAGGATTAAGTTTATGAACGCTGAAGATGTTCCTAGGCAGGGTGGGTTGTTTGACGATTGTGGGGTGTGGGTCTGCATCTTATTATTCAGGTATGTCATTCTACATATCGTCTTATAATGTAGTATCTTATTATTAGTAGGTTTCTCATGTTTTTTTTTGGTCATTTAGTGCTTTTATAGTTTGCCATTATAGTTAACATACTTTTTGAAGCCACTAGGATAAGCATTACACATTCATTAAGCAACATGTAAGATACAAGCTAGACCATAACAAAAGTAAGCTAAAACATTTCACTTAATACACACGACACAAAGATCACTTAGACAATAACATAGGCTACAACAATATTTTATTTTTTTCCATCTTTGGTTGGTTCAACATTGGAGGCTGACTTGCCTCTAATTGTTTTGCAATCTGGTACGTTGGGTTTAGAGCTACTTGTTACCTCACCGTACGCTTGTCTTCTTAGGTCTTCTAGAATTTCATACGGCAATTGCATATTAGGTTCGGCATTTGGGCCATATCTTTCGTAAATCTCCGGAAATATTACTTCTCTAAGTACCTTGATTGACCATTGCCTATCATCAGCATTATTGTTAAACGTAACTCTTTTACCATTCGACATATTTCATGAGTAATTAAGTCTTGTAGTATGCTGAATTAAGTGAACAATGATGCGCAAAATTGGATGAGGTGAATATAGACTAAATCTATGTGACAGCCTCTTAAATAGCAAAATCCCAACCACATGCCAAGTCACATGTAAACAGTCCATATGTAGGCTCCCTATTTAGTAGATTAATGTAGTCCACAAGTTAGTCAATTTGCCATGTTAGGCATATTCCTGACTTACATTTGCTACTTTCAAGGTGAAATGACATAAGTTAATAGTAGGACAAAAAAAGTAACCTTTTTAGACAACTATAGTATTCCCATTTATCATTTAAAAGTAACCTTTTTAAACAACTCCCGTTGTTAAGGCATAACATGTTTGTTGAAACAAATACCCTTGATAGATCTTGTAGCTCTCGTTGATCGTTAGCAGTGTCTATGAAATCACAAACACTCTAATAGAGAATCTCCAAAGCTTGTATTCTAATGCGGAAAACAAATACAAACAGAAACAATGAATACTAAGAACGTTTAATCCTCTATGGATCTTTTATATAATAAGAACTTGTTTTTCAAACAACTCTCTTTTAGAACATAAACTTGTGTTCCTTTTATAGACAAGGAACCCTAAACTTAAACCGTTTCACAAGAAACGTATATTCTATAAACTGAGCTTGTGCTTGATCAACTGTAACAGGCACCATATCTGCATCAGCAGGAACTTGCTCATCTACAACTTTAGAAGTCTCAGCAGATACTTGAGCCAAATATTGTCTCCTCCTTTTTCTGCTGAACTGAATTGTCTCCTTTTGTGGAATAGCTTTAGGAGATGAAGAAGCAGCAGCTTGTTGAGCCACATCAGCTAATACTTCAAGAGAGTCCATTTGCCTTCCCTCTTGTTCTTCATCAGAAGAAACCACCAAGTTTCTTTTCCTTTTCTTCCCAAGTTGTGCTTCTAGTCCCTGAATCTTATTCTTCAAAGCCACAATTTCAGCACCAAGTGAAGATTTAGTGTCTGCAAGCTCTGTTTGAAGATCATCAACCTTTTTGACATACCTGTTGAGCAAATCATATACAGTTGTGAGAGTAATAGGCTCCTCAGCTCCACCAGCAGATTGCTCAGTGGTAATGGGAGCATCATTGGGCCTTTCAGGAGAAACAGGCTCAAATGTAGGAATGCTATCATTAAAAGGTTCTCTTTCAGGACTAGGTGTGGGCAGTCTAGTTATCTCAGGTTCAAAAGGTAAAGGTACTGGTGTACCAAGAGACTGAAGATTCTCTTCTACCTCAAGAACTGGCTCATCAGGAGCAATAGAGATTGATGGTGTGTGAGGCCTGGGTGAACTAGGGGATGGTGGAGGCTGGTCAGGAGAAGCATTGGATGCTTCAGCAGCAATGGAAGGACCCTCATCAGTGGCAACTGATGGATTACCATCAGCAGCAACACTGGGAGATGATGGATTTCCATCATCAGCAGGATGTGGAGAGGGAGGAGCATCAGCATTATCACCCTCACCAGCATCATTATTGCCTTGTGGCAACATAGCTGGCAATAAAGGGTGAAATGCCCCTTCATAATTAGTTCTCATAGAGGCAAAAACTTTCTTTGTAAGTGCTCCTATGGGACAAAAGGTTTGCTCTTGGGTTGTTATATTTAAAATCATCTGTAAGAATCTAGGGTACATTAGAAACTTATGCTTTTTCCTTTGAATATTTTCAATCATATTATCAAAGATAAACTTAGAAAAATTATAAGTTAAACCCTTTGAGAGACATACAATACCACAACCCAATTGGGTAGAGAACTGATCCCATCCACCTGACTTGTTGCTGATACACTGAAGCAATGTGTGCACCAAAAATCTCCACATAGGACAGAACTGATTCTTGTGCCACATGTCTGTTGCTGTGCTTTGGTAGCCAACCTCTCTTAAGCCAGCAAGAATATCTTCAGTGTTGGTATGGTAGACACCTCCTTCATCATTCAACTGTAGCTGTGTTCTAATCAGTGATTCAGTCACCACATACTCTGTTCCTTCAATTGTTGCTACAATCTCTGTGTCAGACCTCTTAGCAGCCGTTGCCCAAAATTGTTTCACCAACGATTCATATATCACATTTGGAGAATGTGTTAGAGCATAATGAATCTTGGACCTCTGCAAAAACTCTACCATTGGATCATATTGCTCATGGCCTTTTGTCTTAGTCAGAAAAGCAACCTTGTTATGATCTTTCTTGACTTGAAGAGATGCCATGTGAAGATTTTGTGATGAGAGGTTACGACTTAATCAATTTTGGAATGGGTTTTAAACTGTTTGATGATGGAGTGAGTTATTTTGGGCAAAGTGATTCGAATTAGGTTATAAAAGGAAGTTACCCAATCGTGGCCAAGTATATCGGAACAGTTTGTTGACCATATCTGACGTGTAAAATAACTTTCAAAAATAACCCTTCAGCAGAAACAATGGTCAATCTGCTGATTGATAGTCAATCAGCAGAATCAATGCAAGTGTAAAAATATCGTAAGTAAATATCTTGAGTTTTACTGTGCCACCGAACTCGCATTAATGACCATCAATCCTTGACTTTGTCTATAAAACAACCCCAAACCACTCGATACAGTTATCACTTTTCCCCAATTATCAATCAAACCCTAATTTCTCAATAACCTCCCAATTACCATCTCAAATCTTTTTCCAAACATGAATCCTATAGAGATATCATCCGATTCATCATCATCTTCAGAGAGCAATGGGTGGGGTAATTACTTTCCACCTGGATACCCTAAGAAACCTTGGCAAACCAAGGAAGAGGCTCGCAAAAAGAGGCACGACCTCAATGTTCCTTTACCTTTAACCTCTGATGAGGAATCTTCTGAAAATGAAGACCCATCATTCCTTCCTCCTCATGATCCCAAAAGAAATCATTTACCACCCTCTTCTTCGTCCATCCAATTGGCTTCTTCTTGCTCTCGAACAAGGACCAGAAGTGCCAATCCATCTTTACAACCATTGTCATTGCCTTTGTCAAGGAGATCTAACCCTCCACTTCCAAAATCAAGAGAAGTGGTGATTGGTATTCCTGCTCCAAGATCTGGTGCTTCATACCATGGACCCAAGGGAAAGGGCAAGAAGGCAGAGATGATGGAAAAAGGGAAAGGGAAAATGGAGTAGAAGATTGTGTGATGTTGCCAGAGACCAAATTTAGATAGTATGATGTTGCCAGGGACCAAACATAGGTTCTTGAGCATCATCAACGTTTTCATCAATCCATCCTTCCTTTCACCTTCAGCTTCTTCATCGTACTGGACATGCATATCCACCAGGCTTTTGCAATATGAATGATAGCATTTTAGGATTTGTGTAGTTGAAAATGTATAGGAATGATCTTTATTTACTTTTGAAGTTGTTTGTACTCTGTAACTTGTTTCTTGAATGAATGAAAAACTTGAATTAGTATTTTCCAACACTTCTTGTCTTTCTATTCAGTAGATGTAATGAGCATCACTGGTATTCCACTTCAGTAGAAACAGAAATAATCAGTTGTATATACTTCAGTAGAAACAATGAACATCACTTTTGTCCTTCTTCAGTAGAAACAATAACTTCTTCAGAAGAAACAATAACTTCAAGTTACAAGAACTTGTTCCTAACAATCCAAACCAGCAACTACACAGACCTGTATGCTGTGAAACAAACACATAGTAGCAAACCAAACAAACAAAATAATATGCCAAGAAACACATTAGATGGTTAGTGTTAGAAATCTAAAATTATACAAGATTTACAACAACATTCAATCCTCCCATGAGGTACATGCCTCCCCTCAAACATTGCATTTAAGGGTTAACCATCCCAATGTAGTAGCAATAAAGGGTGAAATGCCCCTTCATAATTAGTTCTCATAGAAGCAAAAACTTTCTTTGTAAGTGCTCCTATGGGACAAAAGGTTTGCTCTTGGGTTATGTTTAAAATCATCTGTAAGAACCTAGGGTACATTAGAAACTTATGCTTTTTCCTTTGAATATTTTCAATCATATTATCAAAGATAAACTTAGAAAAATTATAAGTTAAACCCTTTGAGAGACATACAATACCACAACCCAATTGGGTAGAGAACTGATCCCATCCACCTGACTTGTTGCTGATACACTGAAGCAATGTGTGCTCCAAAAATCTCCACATAGAACAGAACTGATTCTTGTGCCACATGTCTGTTGCAGTGCTTTGGTAGCCAACATCTCTTAAACCAGCAAGGATTTCTTCAGTGTTGGTATAGTAGACACCTCCTTCATCATTCAACCGTAGCTTTGTTCTAATCAGTGATTCAGTCACCACATACTCTATTCCTTCAATTGTTGCTACAATCTATGTGTTAGACCTCTTAGCAGCCGTTGCCCAAAATTGTTTCACCAACGATTCATATATCACAGTTGGAGAATGTGTTAGAGCATAATGAATCTTGGAACTCTGCAAAAACTCTACCATTGGATCATATTGCTAATGGCCTTTTGTCTTAGTCAGAAAAGCAACCTTGTTATGATCTTTCTTGACTTGAAGAGATGCCATGTGAAGATTTTGTGATGAGAGGTTATGACTTAATCAATTTGGGAATGGGTTTAAACTGTTTGATGATTGAGTGAGTTATTTTGGGCAAAGTGATTTGAATTAGGTTATAAAAGGAAGTTACCCAATCGTGGCCAAGTATATCGGAACAGTTTGTTGACCATATCTGACGTGTAAAATAACTTTCAAAAACAACCCTTCAGCAGAATCAATGGTCAATCTGCTGATTATTAGAGTCAATCAGCAGAAACGGTTGGTAAAATATCTTCAGTAAATATCCAACGTTTCACTGTGCCATCCGTTACGCATTAATTACCCCATTACATTGACTCTGCTTATAAAATCCACCCAAATCACAAATCTTATCAATCACTTATTCCCAAATAAAGATCAAACCCTAATTTCTCAATTCTCCCTCAATTGTATCCAAAACCATGTCATCCAAACCTGAGATCATCGATCTAACCTCTTCCTCATCATCATCATCATCTAGTGATGGTTGGAATACTTATTTTCCACCCATTAAACGACCCAGTACACATCCAGTAACCACAAACCAAGGAAGCAAAAGAAAGCATGAGATGGGGGAACCAAGTCAAGCCCCCATTCCTGCTGGCTCTGATTCTTCTGACGATTCAAACCCTTGGGTACCTTATCCTGCTTCAGATAGAGACCTAGTCTCTCCTTTTCTCTTTACCTCGGATGAGGAATCTTCCGAGGATGAATATGAAGATCCCTCCTTTCTTCCTCCTTCCACACCTGAAAGACCACAAGGAAGATCTAGGAAAACTAACCCTCCACTTCCAAAATCAAGAGAGGTGGTTCTTGGTCTTCCTGCTCAAGAAGGCAGAGGAGAAGGCAAAGGGAAGGGAAAGGTGGAGTAGTTGTAAATGTGATGATGCCAGGGACCAGACTCATATGTTCTTGAGCATCTTCATCATCGTTTTCATCAATCCATCTTTCCATTTTCATCTTCAGCTTCTTCATCGTACTGGACATGCATCTCTACCACTTTTGATGATAGATTAGGTAGAATTCGTGTAGTTGAATATGTATAGGAATGGTCTTATTTACTTTTGAAGTTGTTTGTACTCTGTAACTTGTTTCTTGAATGAATGAAGAACTTGAATTAGTATTTTCCAACACTTGTTGTTTTTCTCTTCAGTAGATGTAATGAGTATCACTTGTATTCCACTTCAGTAGAAACAGAAGTAATCAGTTGTATATACTTCAGTAGAAACAATGAACATCACTTTTGTCCTTCTTCAGTAGAAACAATAACTTCTTCAGTAGTAACCATAACTTCAAGTTACTAGACCTTGTTCCAAACAATCCAAACTAGCAACTGCACAGACCTGTATGCTGTGAAACAAACACAGAAAAGCAAACCAAACAAACAAACTAATATGCTAAGAAACACATTAGATGGTTAGTGTTAGAAATCTAAAATTATACAAGATTTACAACAACATTCAATCCTCCCCTGAGGCATATGCCTCCCCTGAGGCTTATGCCTCCCCTTAAACATTGCATTTAAGGGTTAACCATCCCAATGTGGACCACTAAGTGTTGAAACCTAGGTCCTTCAAAAGCTTTAGTCAATAAATCTGCCACATTTTTATCTGTGTGAATTTTAACCACATTTATCAAATGTTTTTCATATGCATCTCTTATAAAGTGGTGTCTTATCTCAATATGCTTTGTTCTATTGTGAAAAACTGGATTTTTAACAATGCATATGGTACTTTGATTATCAATAAAGATTGTGGTGTTCATGAAATTAAACCCATAATCCAGCAACTGATTTTGTATCCAAAGTACCTGCCCACAACAATTGGCAGCAGCAACATACTCTGCTTCAGTAGATGAGGTAGCAACAATAGTTTGTTTCTTGCATTGCCAAGAAATCAATCTTCTCCCAAGAAATTGGCAACCTCCAGTTGTGGACCTTCTATCCAAATTTGCACCAGCATAGTCACTATCACTATAAGCTTCCAACTTGAAAGGGGACTCTTTTGGGTACCAAAGACCTAGATGAGGCTGGCCTTTAAGGTACTTGAAGATCTTTTTGACTGCATTCAAGTGAGAAGTAAGTGGAGTAACTTGATGCCTTGAACAAGCACTCACAACAAATGTAATGTCAGGCCTAGAAGCTGTCAAATACATCAATGAACCAATCATAGATCTGTATAGATGAACATTCACAGCTGTATCTGGTTCAATGTTGTTCTTTGGTTTAGGAGCTTCATAAGGTGTAGTAGCAGTTCTGACACTTTCCATACCAAACTTTTTCAAAATGTCTCTCACATATTTATCTTGATGGATAAATATGCCATCTGGTTTCTGCTGAACCTGTAGACCCTAAAAGAAAGTAAGCTCCCCCATGGCACTCATCTGAAATTCAACCTTCATTAAGTCTTCAAATTCCCTGCACCAAGCTTCTTTGGTGGATCCAAAGATAATGTCATCCACATAAACCTGCACAAGTATAATATCCCTTGAATCTTTCTTTAGGAAGAGTGTTTTGTCAATGACACCTCTCCTGTATCCATGCTCCAGCAGAAACTTTAAGAGCCTAGCATACCATGCCCTTGGTGCCTGATGTAAGCCATAAAGAGCGTTGACCACCTTATACACATAATCAGGGTGATCTAGATCTTCAAAACCTTTGGTTTGAGTGACATATACTTCTTCTTCAATCTCACCATACAAGAATGCACCTTTGACATCCATCTGATACACAGTAAAGCCTTTGTAAGATGCATAGGCCAAGAAAATCCTAATGGCCTCAACTCGAGCAACAGGTGCAAAAACCTCGTCATAATCTATTCCCTCTTCTTTCCTGAACCCCTGAGCCACCAATCTTGCCTTGTTTTTGACTACTATACCCCTTGCATCTCTTTTATTCTTCAAAATCCATTTTGTCCCAATAACATACTTCCCATCTGGTAAAGGAACCAATATCCAAACCTGCTGATTCTTGAATTGTTGCATTTCCTCTTGCATTGCTTCAAGCCAACTAGAATCTGCAAGAGCTTGTGGAACACTGGTTGGTTCCATTTGNNNCCCTTGCATCTCTTTTATTCTTCAAAATCCATTTTGTCCCAATAACATACTTCCCATCTGGTAAAGGAACCAATATCCAAACCTGCTGATTCTTGAATTGTTGCATTTCCTCTTGCATTGCTTCAAGCCAACTAGAATCT
Organism: Artemisia annua; assembly: GCA_014162995.1. NCBI lineage: Eukaryota > Viridiplantae > Streptophyta > Magnoliopsida > Asterales > Asteraceae > Artemisia > Artemisia annua. Next base: position 15,776 of record LBNU01031641.1, on the reverse strand, counting down.
GCAAGAGCTTGTGGAACACTGGTTGGTTCCATTTGGGAGAGAAAACAAGCAGCCAGACAGTGTTGAAAGTCTGTATGATTGTCTCTCTGCTGCTGGGAAACATAAGACATAAAAGCAACTTCTCCATACTTTGTCTTTTTCACAGTGCTTCTAGTTCGAACAGGATCTTTAGGATCACCTAGTATATTCTCCATTGGATGATTAGTGTGAATCCTTTTTGTAGCATTGGGGTTGACATAAATGGTTTTGTCAAGATTGGTCACATTTGGTTCAAAATCACTATCATAGGAAGAGGAAGTGAAGATGCTAGCTTTGGGTTGGTGATTACCAAGATCTGTAGGTCTTGGAAATCGTGTATATGGTTCACCAAAGTCTGTTGAGACACGAGCAGAAATAGGAGTAGAAACAGGTTGAGCATCAGCAGGAATGATGTTATCAGAAGAAACAGGAGAACTGTGAGTAGAACTGTCAGCAGAATCCTGATTTCTACTGTTGGCTTGTGCTGATTGTCTCAGAAGTGCTTCAGCATCTTTAGTAACCTGTGCACCAAGTTTCTCAGCTTCTTGAGTAGCAGCATGTTCCTGTGTCATGAGCTTAGCAAGATCCTCTGCATAGTGTGACTCATCTTCATCCTTCTCAGAAGTATCTTTTGCACTGTTTCCTGCAAAATGGTTAGGAGGAATGGAAGGTACAACAATAGTTAGCTCATCAAACTCAGACTCATCCTCTGAGTCATCATCCAGTACACCTGCATTGTTAGAAGGAGAATCTTTTGGACCTGCAGATTGGTTAGCAACAAATCTAGTATACCCCAAAGAATCAATTAAGTAATCCAGGTCAAAATACCAATCATGACCATGACCTTGTACATTAGGTTTTTCTTTTAGGTATCTCAGATTAAGAGTCTCCTCTATCCTTTTAGCATTCAGGTTATATACCCTATAAGCCTTACTATGAGCTGAATATCCCACAATGTATCCCTCATCAGTCTTGCCATCAAATTTCCCAAGTGGGTCACTTGTGTTCAAAATGGTCACATGACAGCCAAAAGGTCTTAGGTAATGAATAGAAGGAACTTTCCCTGTGAGAAGTTCATAAGGTGTCTTTGAATGAGGTCTAGTGATAGAGACCCTGTTCAGAACATAACAAGCAGTGCTTACTGCTTCAGTCCAGAACATTGTGGGTAGCTTAGAGTCTACAAGCATGGATCTTGCTGCCTCTATTAAGGTCCTATTCTTTCTTTCAGCAACCCCATTTTGTTGTGGGGTCCTAGGATTGCTATAGTCCCTTTTTATCCCTTTAGAGTTACAAAGGTCTATCAAAACCACATTTTTGAACTCTGTTCCATTATCACACCTTATACCTTTAACCTTTTTATTTAGCTGGTTTTCAACTAGGGTAATAAAATCTTTTAAAATTGGAGATGTTTCATCTTTAGTTTTCAAAAAGAATACCCAGTAAAACCTGCTATAATCATCAGTGATCACCAAACAGAAGTACTTATGATCAATACTTCTTACTTGAGTTGGACCAAATAGGTTCATATGCAGCAACTGAAGTGGTTCTGTGATATTGCTCACTGCTGTAATGGCTTTGTAAGAGGTTCTGTGTTGCTTTCCTTTGTTGCAGGCAACACAATTGTGCTCATTGGTGAAAAATTTGGAAGGAAGCCCTTGAACAAGACCAAGTTTAGAAAGCTTGTTGATGGTCTTGAAATTCACATGAGCTATCCTTGTGTGCCATTTGGTAGATTCATCCATGGAAGCTTTAGCCACCAAACATGTTAGATCACTGTCAGGTTGTACCTCATTCATGTTGAATGTGTACAAATTATTGCTTCTTGGAACTCTTAGCAGAATTGGTGTATCTTCTAGAAGTTTGAAGTCTTTGTTGAGTACAAGACATTCATTCTCTGAGAAGAAAACTTTGTTCTTTTTATCACAAATTCGTGATACTGAGAACAAATTAAAGTGTTGCGGTTCCTTCACATAAAGTACATTTTCAAAATCCAGCATGGGTGTTCTGATAGTTCCTCTCCCTGTGATTCTACCATTTCCTCCACCAAAGGTCACATTACCTCCACCTTCTATGGGTACAAAATTAATCATCTTTTCTCTGTTCCCTGACATGCTCCTTGAACAGCCACTATCTACTATGCCAACTTCTTTACTTAGTAAGGGATGATCCTGAGAAATGCCCATAAGAGCAAATTGATCATTAATATCCTCTAAAGTACAGCTTGCCAGCAGTCCACTTTGATCACTATCACCATCACTTCTCTCATGAGCCTTCCAGTCAACATGATCATCCAAAGTGATCAAGGCTGTGGGATATCCAGTTTTGGCAGTATCAACTTCCCCTTGTTTCTGCTGATAGGTAGAATACCTAACCTCATCAGTAGATTTCCTGTCCTTGCATTCTCTGGAGAAGTGACCCATTTGACCACAAGTGTAGCACTTGATCTTCCTTCTGTCAAACCTAGCAGAATCTCTGCCATTGAAACCAAACTTCCTCTCGACCTTTTTCTCAAATCTCTTGATGCTCAATGAGAGCATAGCCACCTGCCACTTCAAGTTCATCTCTTCCATATCCAATGGATCCACCTGTTCAAAGTCCTCATAGGAGAGTTGCTGCTGAGATTCACAATCAGCAACAAAAGAGTGAAGTACATCTTCCAACACACTACCAGAAGAAGGTGATTTGGTTGGGGTGTATGAAGATGATGCAGATGAAATTGGACTTGAACTAGGAGGCATTATATTGGAGGTGGAACCAACAAAAGCTGAGTAAGTGGGAGTAGATGAACGAATAGGACTTCTGACATCTGGTTCAAGAGTTTTGAGCTTGTTGTACAAATCATCAAAACTCATCATGTCCAATCCGCCCTTAGATTTGAGTGCAATGCTTACTTGAAGCCATGATGGAGGCAAGGATCTTAAGAATTTAGCATTGCAGTCTTCATTGTCTGGCCTGGCCTTCAGCTGATTCAATTGGCTTAGAATCTTATGAAATTTGTCATAACCCTTGTGGATGCCCTCTTCCTCAGTGATCTGAAACTCTTGAAACTGCTGCTTCAGCATCGACTTCCTCATCCTTCTTGACTCATCATTCCCACCAAATCTAGCTTTTATTGCCATCCAGAGATCCTTTGCATCAGTCATGAAGTGAAAGTCACCCAAGTGATCTGGTGGTATAGCTTGAAGAAGAATAGTTCTCACTTTATTTTCCCGCTGAAGAGCAAGAACCTCTTCAGCAGATGTAGGATCAAGATAGTATATTCTACCATCTGCGTCAGTGCCAGTCCTCTTTGGGCTGTTACCTTTGAGAACCACCTTCCAAAGATTGTGATCAATGTTGGTAATCCAGTTCTGCATCTGCATCGCCCAGAGTTCATACTCTTCTTTCTTAAGGTAGGGAAATTTTGCATTGCTGTTAGTGAGAGTGAGGTGATGAAGGGATGCTGTGTTTTGATTGTGTGTTGTATCTGACTCAGTGTCAGATCCAGGCATGATGTAAGATTGTGTTGTTGAGGAGTGTGTAAAAAGTTGATATTCTTAGTATCATAGAGACTCTCCCGAGGCTCTGATACCACTTGTTGAAACAAATAACCTTGATAGATCTTGTAGCTCTCGTTGATCGTTAGCAGTGTCTATGTAATCACAAACACTCTAATAGAGAATCTCCAAAGCTTGTATTCTAATGCGGAAAACAAATACAAACAGAAACAATGAATACTAAGAACGTTTAATCCTCTATGGATCTTTTATATAATAAGAACTTGTTTTTCAAACAACTCTATTTAGAACATAAACTTGTGTTCCTTTTATAGACAAGGAACCCTAACCTTAAACCGTTTCACAAGAAACGTATATTCTATAAACTCTAAACAATATGCATTATCTTTTCCTAATGTTACTCATGCATATACTAACTATATTACAAAATATGCGGTTTAACTATATCCGCAGAAACTAAATATGCTGAAACTTAGTCTTCAGCAGTAACACTTCTTCAGCAGAATCTATCTCTTCAGCAGATTCCATCAGCATGTTCCATCAGCAGAATTCTCACTTAGCAGAATTCCCAACAAAACCATTCAACTCTCAGCTGTGAAGCATGGGTGAGTTGAGTACCCAATAGTTTTGAGCAAACTATTACAGCTATCAACAGATTTGACATGTCTTTACCAAAGCTGTACCCTTTGGACTAGCCAACTCTTTGATGAATACAAGTCACATCTGGTGAGTTGAGAACCATCAACAGAGTGATTTTACAACAAACCTGCAGAAAGTTAGTAGAAAAATCTAATAACTACCATTTTTTTATTAAGAAATGAAATAAAATATACAACATAGAATACCAGAATCAAGTAGAAGCCTGATGTTGCATAAGCTGAGACTTGATCAACCCAATCAACTGTTCAGCATGGGTGAGATCATTTGACACTGGATTAGGAGGAACTTCCAATCTCCTTCTAAGCAATCTTTTCAACAGTTTAGGTGACAAAGGATAATGCTGATCAGAAAACATACAAACTCTCATCCCACACTTGGTCTCAACAACATGCACATTAGGATAAGGATAAAATCTCCTTGTATCAACCTTCCACTTATGAGAATTCTTCCAAATAGAATACCCTGTACCATTTAGGGACTGAGAAAAAAAAACTTGAAGATCCCCCAATAAGTACAACCCAGCTCCTTGTGGTTTATGAGATGCATAATAATGTGAAACAAAGGCATAAAGAGTATTCAGATCCTGCCTATCCACCAAATGAAGTATATCTTTCAAGAAAGTAAACTCCTTAGAAGATGTATCAAGCCTATAAATAGTGTTGATCTGTCCATCAGTCACCTTCCAATCTGTCAACACACTATAAGAATCCTCTGGAAAGGTTGTAGAAGACCCCATCTTGATAAATGTAGCATTATCATCCTTGATATCCACATGCTTAGAAGATCTATGCTTCTGAGAGGTTGACTTCCTAGATAATCTCACAGATCTTCTAATAGCAATATGTCTCTTGTGGGACATCCTTTTCTTCCTCCTACCAGGTACATATATCCCCATAGAAAAGGAAGGATTTACCTTTTCAGATGCACCAAAGACATCTTCAGTAGGAATAGAAGGTGAAGAACCAGAAGGAATTGAAGGAAAGACACCTTGTTGATACAACTTGTCCAACTCTTGTCTAGCCTTTTTAGCTCTAGCAGCTTCTTGTTCAGCTCTCTTAGCCAGGACTGCATGATAGTTGGAAAGAAATGATCCTCCTTGATTAGCAGATGCAGAAGAAGGAATCTCAATTGTATTTTTCTTTTCCTTTGGATCCATATCATGATCAGCAACTAATGGTAAAACTTCAGAAGAAACAGCTATGATAGAAGCTTTAGAAGAAACATGAAGAACTGATGGTTGACTTGCAGATGCTTCCTCAGTAGAAATAGAAGACACACCCTTTGCTTCAGCAGATAGTAGACTTTCAGTGGATTGTACACCATCAGCAGTTTGCACACCATCAGCAGTTTGCACACCATCAGTAGTTGAATCAACTGTTTCAACAATCTTGGATCTTTTGGCATTAGGAGCATCTAGATCATCAGCAATCCTTTTCACTTGAGAAGCTGGTGTAATTTGCTTCATAATCAAATTATACAGCCTTATCAGCTCAAAATCAGGCAAATTATAGACATTCTTCTTTGACAAACCAGAAGTATAAAGAGCTACACTCTGATTGTAAACCACATTCCTCATGTAAGTTCTCTTATGTGCTTCAGTAGATGGTCTGTCTCTTTTTGCTTTAGCCTTCTGAGCTGCAATAGCTTTTCTCTTATCAGCTGCAGCCTTTTTCTTTTGTTGTCCAATGGCCATCATTTGTGCAGCAAAATTGTCACTATCAAAATCAGCTCCCAGAATACTTTGAGCAAGAGTAGGATTGGAAGCAGCTTGCATAGTGTAAGAATCCCACTGCTCATCAGTAAAATGAATTGATTGGGCATCCAATTCTCTTTGTCTTTCAGGAGGCAAATTTGAAGTAAACTGAGCTGTAAGCTTTTGGATCAATGCCTTACTCTTCATGAGATCTTCATACTCTTTCAGCATCCTTGCCTGCTCAGTTCTTTCCTTGTCAGTCACACAATCTTGACCAAGATCTTCTTCATCAAAAATACCTTTTCCCTTGCCAGAAAGATCCATATCAGGAACCCTTGTAAATAGCTCATCAGGAGAATCATTATGAGAGATATCCACAATTGGAACATCAGCAGATGGATCAGGAGAAACATGTTGAGAAGAATCTTCAACATGAGTAGAAGAACAACAATGTTAGAGTCCAACACAACATTTCTCCCAACAACAAATACTACTGAAGGATCTTCTGAAGATGTAGCAAAAGGTTGTGCTGGCACTGAAGCTTCTTGACTTATATCAGAGGTAATATTCACCATTGGTACCTCAGTGTCAAGGTGATCATCAACAACAACACTTAGATCCTCAACAGCACTTTGTACTCCAGAAGACTCCATGGACACCTTGTTCAAATACTGTCTACGCTTCTTTCTCTTAAACTGAATAGTCTCCTTTTGTTTTGAAGATTCAACAGCTTTAGGAGAAGGAACATCAGCCAGTTGAGCCACTTCAGCCAACAATCCAAGAGAATCCATTTGCCTTTCCTCTTGTTCTTCATCAGAAGCAACCACAAAGTTTCTTTTCCTTTTCTGCCCAAGTTTTGCTTCTAACTCCTGAACCTTATTTTTCAAAGCTTCAATTTCAGCACCAAGAGAAGATTTGGTATCTGCAAGCTCCTTTCTCAACTCTGCAACCTCTTTATTATTCCTGTTAAGCAATTCATATACAGTTGTGAGAGTAATAGGGTCCTCAGCTCCACCAGCAGATTGCTCAGTGGCAATGGGAGCATCATTGGGCCTTTCAGGAGAAATAGGCTAAAAAATAGGAATACTTTCATTAATAGGCTCTCTATCAGGACTAGGTGTGGGCAGTCTATTAATCTCAGGTTCAAGAGGTAAAGGTACTTGTGTACCAAGAGACTGAAAGGTCTCCTCAACNTTATTCCTGTTAAGCAATTCATATACAGTTGTGAGAGTAATAGGGTCCTCAGCTCCACCAGCAGATTGCTCAGTGGCAATGGGAGCATCATTGGGCCTTTCAGGAGAAATAGGCTAAAAAATAGGAATACTTTCATTAATAGGCTCTCTATCAGGACTAGGTGTGGGCAGTCTATTAATCTCAGGTTCAAGAGGTAAAGGTACTTGTGTACCAAGAGACTGAAAGGTCTCCTCAACCTCAAGAACTTGCTCATCAGGAGAAATAGAGATAGGTGGTGTGTGAGGTCTGGGTGAAATAGGTGATGGTGGTGGCTGGTCAGGAGAAGCATTTGATGCTTCAGTAGTAATGGAGGGACCCTCATCAGTGGCAACTGATGGATTACCATCATCAGCAACACTGGGAGATGATGGATTCCCATCATCAGCAGGATGTGGAGAGGGTGGAGCACCAACATCATTACCCTCACCAGCATCATTATTGCCTTGTGGCAACATAGCTGGTAATAGAGGATGAACTGCCCCTTCACAATTAGTTTTCATAGAATCAAACATTTTCTTTGTCAGTGCTCCTATGGGACAAAAAGTTCTTTCTTGGGTTGTTATGCCTAATATAATCTGTAAAAACCTAGGGTACATTAGAAACTTATGCTTTTTCCTTTGAATATTTTCAATCATATTATCAAAGATAAACTTAGAAAAATTATAAGTTAAACCCTTTGAAAGACATACTATACCACAACCCAATTGGGTAGAGAACTGATCCCATCCTCCTGATTTGTTGCTTATGCACTGAAGTAACGTGTGCACCAAAAATTTCCACACGCGGAAAAATTGATTCTTGTGCCACATGTCAGTTGCAGTGCTTTGGTAGCCAGCATCTCTTAACCCAACAAGTATTTTTTTCAGTGTTAGAGTGATAGACACCGCCTTCACCATCCAAACGTAGTTGTGTTCTTATTAACGATTCAGTCACCACATACTCTGTTCCATCAATAGTTGCTACTATCTCTGTGTCAGACCTCTTAGTTGCAGATGCCCAAAATTGCCTAACCAATGATTCATACATCACATTTGGAGAATGTGTCAAAGCATAATGAATCTTGGAACGCTTCAAGAATTCAACCATAGGATCATACTCTTCACATCCCTTTGCTTTTCCCAGAAAAGCAACTTTGTTGTGATCCTTCTTAAGTTGTAGAGTCGCCATTTGAAGAGATTGTGTAAATTGGTTCTGATTTGAGTAAAGAATAATGGGTTTAAATTGGTTGAAGAGGGAATCAGTTGATTTGGGCGAAGATACGTGAATTAGGTTATAAATAGAAGTTACATGGTCATGGTCAAAAATATCGCAACAGATCGTTGACTAAATCTGACGTGTAAATTAACTTTCGAAATTCAAAGTTAAACCTTCAGCAGAATCAATGGTCAATCTGCTGATGAAGAAGTCAATCAGCAGATTCACTTGGTAAAATATCTTCAGTAAATATCTGGCGTTTTACTTTGCCATCCGTTACGCATTTATTACTCCAATACCTTGACTCCGCTTATAAATTAATCCCAAATCACAATTCACACAAATCACTTACCTCCGAATCAATCATCAAACCCTAATTTCTCAATAGCCCCACAATTGCCATCCCAAAACCATGTCATCAAAACCAGAAATCATCGATCTAACCTCTTCCTCTAGATCATCATCATCCAGTGATGGTAGGAACACTTACTTTCTACCCATTTCTCGACTATGGACGCATCAAGTAACCACGAACCAAGAAAGTAAGAAGAAGCAGAATATGGGGGAACCAAGTCAAGTCCCCAATTCTGCTGAGTCTGATTCTTCTGAAGACTCACATCGCTTGCTTCCTTACCCAATATCAGATAGAGAATTAGTCTCTCCTTTTCTATTTACCTTGGATGAGGAATCTTCCGAGGATGAATATAAAGATCCCTCCTTTCTTCCTCCTTCCACACCTGAGAGACCACAAGCAAGGTCTAGGAAGTCTAACCCTCCACTTCCAAAATCACGAAAGGTGGTGATTGGTCTTCCTGCTCAAGAAGGCAAAGGAGAAGACAAAGGGAAGGGGAAGGTGGAGTAGTTGAAGATGTGATGTTGCCAGAGACCAAACACATAGGTTCTTGAGCATCTTCATCACCGTTCTCATCAATCCATCCTTCCATTTTCATCTTCAACTTCTTTATCATACTGGACATGCACATCCACCAGGCTTTTGCAATATGGATGAAAGGATTTTAGGATTTGTGTAGTTGAATATGTATAGGAATGGTCTTTAATAACTCTTGAAGTTGTTTGTAAGTTGTAACTTGTTTCTTGAATGAATGAACGACTTGAATTTATCTTTCATTGCACTTCTTGTCTTTCTCTTCAGTAGAAATAATGGACATCGCATGTATTCCACTTCAGTAGAAACAATGAGAATCAGCTGCATTTACTTCAGTAGGAACAATGAGAATCACTTTTATCCTTCTTTAGTAGAAACAATGACTCCATCAGGAAAAACAAACTTTAGCTTACAGGACCTTGTTCCAAACAATCCAAACCAGCAACTACACACAGCTGTATTCTGTAAAATAGACACATAATAGCAAACCAAACAAACAAACTAATATGCTAAGAAACACATTAGATGGTTAGTGTTAGCAACCTAAAATATACAATATTTACAATAACAATCAATCCTCCCCTGAGGCATATGCCTCCCCTGAGGCTTATGCCTCCTCTCAAACTTTGCATTTAAGGATTAACCATCCCAATGTGGACAACTAAGTGTTGAAACCTAGGTCCATCAAAAGCTTTAGTCAATAAATCTGCCACATTATCATCTATGTGAATCTTAACCACTTTTATCAAATGTTTTTCATATGCATCTCTTATAAAGTGGTGCCTAATCTCAATATGCTTTGTTCTATTGTGAAAAACTGGATTTTTAACAATGCATATGGTACTTTGATTATCAATAAAGATTGTTGTGTTCATGAAATTAAACCCATAATCCAGCAACTGATTATGTATCCAAAGTACCTGCCCAGAACAATTGGCAGCAGCAACATATTCTGCTTCAGTAGATGAGGTAGCAACTATTGTTTGTTTCTGGCATTGCCAAGAAATCAATCTCTTCCATGAAATTGGCAACCTCCAGTTGTGGACCTTCTATCCAAATTTGCACCAGCATAGTCACTATCACTATATGCTTCCAACTTGAAAGGGGACTCTTTTGGGTACCAAAGACCTAGGTTTGGTTAGCCTTTGAGGTACCTGAAGATCTTTTTGACTGCATTCAAGTGAGAAGTAAGTGGTGTAACTTGATGCCTTGAACAAACACTCACAGCAAATGTAATGTCAGGCCTTGAAGCTGTCAAATACATCAATGAACCAATCATGGATCTGTATAAGTGAACATTCACAGCAGGATCTGGTTCAATGTTGTTCTTTGGTTTAGGAGCTTCATAAGGTGTAGTAGCAGTTCTGATACTTTCCATGCCAAACTTCTTCAAAATGTCCCTCACATATTTATCTTGACTAATAAATATACCATCTGGTTTCTGCTTAACTTGTAGACCCAAAAAGAAAGTAAGCTCCCCCATGGCACTCATCTGAAACTCACCCTTCATCAAATTCTCAAATTCCCTACACCAAGCTTCATTAGTGGAGCCAAAGATAATGTCATCCACATAAACTTGCACAAGTATAATTTCCCTGGAATTCTTCTTAAGGAAGAGTGTTTTGTCAATGGCACCCCTTCTGTATCCATGCTTCAGCAGAAATGCTGAGAGTCTAGCATACCAAGCTCTTGGTGCCTGATGGAGGCCATAAAGAGCTTTGACAACCTTATAAACATAATCAGGATGATCTGGGTCTTCAAAACCTTTGGGTTGAGTGACATAGACTTCTTCTTCAATCTCACCATATAAGAATGCACCTTTCACATCCATCTGATAAACCATAAAGCCCATATAAGATGCATAGGCCAAGAAAATCCTAATGGCCTCAACTCTAGCAACTGGTGCAAAAACTTCATCATAATCTATCCCTTCTTCCTGCCTGAACCCCTGAGCTACCAACCTTGCTTTGTTTTTGACCACTATACCCCTTGAATCCCTTTTATTCTTCAAAATCCATTTTGTCCCAATTGCATACTTCCCATCTGGTAGAGGAACCAATATCCAAACTTGCTGATTCTTGAATTGTAGCATTTCATCTTGCATTGCTTCAAGCCAACTTGAATCTGCAAGAGCTTGTGGGACACTGGTTGGTTCCATTTGAGAGAGGAAACAAGCAAACAGACAATGTTGAAAGTCTGTGTGATTGTCTCTTTGTTGATTTGAGACATAGGAAATAAAAGCAACTTCTCCATACTTAGTTTGTTTCACTGTGCTTCTAGTTCTAACAGGATCTTGAGGATCACCAATAATATTTTCCTGTGGATGTAGAATGTTGATCCTTTTTGTTGCATTGGGGTTGACATCAATTGTGGTATCAAGATTGGTCATTGTTGGTTCAAAAACACTGTCATAGGAAGATGAGGTGAAGATGCCAGCTTTGGGTTGGTGATTACCAAGATCTGAAGGACTTGGAAATCTGGTATATGGTTCTCCAAAGTCTGTGGACACCCTGGTAGAAATGGGAGTATATGCAGCAGGATTGTCAGCAGATTTGGTGATGTCAGGAGAAACAGGTGAACTGTCAGTAGAACTGTCAGCAGAATCCTGGTTTCCACTGACTGCTTGTGCTGATTGTCTAAGGAGTGCTTCAGCATCTTTTGCAAACTTCTCACCAAGCCTCTCAGCTTCTTGAGTGGCTGCATGCTCTTGCTTCTTGAGTCTAGCAAGATCCTCTGCATATTGTGACTCTTCTTCATTCTTATCAGGAGAATCTTTTGCACCATTACCTGCAAACTGGTTAGGAGGAAATGAAGGTACAACAATGGTTTGTTCATCAAGCTCAGACTCATCTTCTGAGTCATCATCCAGGACACCTGCATTGTTAGAGGGAGATTCTTGTGTACCTGCAGATTGGTTAGCAACAAATCTAGTATAACCCAAATAATCTGTTAAGTAATCCAGGTCAAAATACCAAGCATGACCTTGACCCTGAACATTAGTCTTTTCTTCTAGATATCTCAGGTTAAGAGTCTCCTCTATCCTTTTAGCATTTAGATTATATACCCTATATGCCTTACTATGAGCTGAATATCCCACAATGTACCCCTCATCAGCTTTTCCATCAAATTTCCCAAGTGGATCACTAGTGTTCAAAATGGTCACTTGACATCCAAAAGGTTTGAGGTAATGAATATTAGGAACTTTCCCAGTGAGAAGTTCATAAGGTGTCTTGAAATGAGGTCTAGTGATGGATACCCTGTTCAAAACATAACAAGCAGTGCTTACTGCTTCAGTCCAGAACATTGTGGGTAACTTAGAGTCTGCAAGCATTGATCTTGCTGCCTCTATTAAGGTCCTATTCTTTCTTTCAGCAACCCCATTTTGTTGTGGGGTTCTTGGATTGCTATAGTCCCTTTTTATCCCTTTAGACTTACAAAGTTCTATTAAAACAGCATTTTTGAACTCTGTCCCATTATCACACCTAATACCTTTAACCTTTTTGTTTAGCTGGTTTTCAACAAGGGTAACAAATTCTTTTAAAATTTGAGATGTTTCATCTTTAGTTTTCATAAAGAATACCCAACAAAACCGGCTATAGTCATCAGTGATTACCAAGCAGAAGTACTTATGATCAATACTTCTGACTTGAGTTGGACCAAAGAGATCCATATGCAGCAACTGAAGAGGTTCTGAGATAGTGCTCACAGCTGTAATGGCTTTGTATGAGGCTCTGTGTTGCTTCCCTTTGTTGCAGGCAACACAATTGTGCTCATTGGTGAAAACTTTGGAAGGAAGTCCTTGAACTAGACCAAGTTTAGAAAGCTTGTTAATGGTCTTGAAATTCACATGAGCCATCCTTCTGTGCCATTTTGTAGATTCATCCAGGGATGCTTTAGCCACCAAACATGTTAGATCACCTTCAGGTTGAACATCATTCATGTTGAGTGTGTATAAATTGTTGTTTATGGGAACTCTCAGCAGAATTGAAGTATTTTCTAGAAGTTTAAAGTCTTTTGAGAGCACAAGACATTCATCCTCAGAGAAGAATACTTTGTTCTTTGTGTCACAAATTTGTGATACTGGGAACAAGTTGAAGTGTTGCAGTTCCTTTACATAATACACATTCTCAAAATCCAATTTTGGTGTTCTAATAGTTCCTTTTCCTGTGATTCTACCATCTCCTCCACCAAAAGTCACATTGCCTCCTCCTTCTATGGGTACAAAATCAACCATCTTTTCTTTATTTCTTGACATGCTCCTGGAACAACCACTATCTACTATGCCAACATCTTTACTCTTAAGATGATGATCCTACAACAACAAAAAATAAATTCAAAATATAAGTACACTTTGGAGACTCAAGTCATCACTGACTTGAGCCTGCCTTGTGGATCATGAGAATTAGGCCATGTAGATGAATAAGATCCACCATTGTTCTTGGACCTTCTGTTATATTTAGGTCCCTTGTTAATCCAAGAACAACCTGCTGAGGGCTTCACAGCAGTATCCCAATATCCCCTGCCCACATACATTGAGTCAAAACATCCAAGCCAATAACCATTCTGAAAATTAGAACTAGTTGGTCTCACATATGGTCTTGCAACAGATCTTTTCCAAACAAATGGAAAATGTGTATCAGTAGAATTGTGTCTGCTGGCTTTACATGTTGCTTGTGGAACATAAGATGGTATGTCATTAACATTTTTCCACATTGGTCTAGGTTTCTTCTGACTAGCACATACACCCATTCTTTGCTCATGAAAATTACAATCCTTAATCAAATGAAATTTACTTCCACAAACAAAACATTTCTTCTTTTTAGAAGATTTATTCAAAGTAAAAGATGTTCCATTAAAAGCATTCAAACCACAAACATTGACAGAATTGTTTTTGACAGAATTAAAAGCATTGTTTTGCAAAGAATTAAATAACAAGTCTTCAGAGGAAACTGTCTTTGAATTTGATTCATCAGCAACAACTCTAACAGGCTTGTATGAAGACTTGGGTGAAGGCTTGGGTGAGGTCTTGGGAAGGTCTGACTTTTCACTTGAATCACAACTGGTATAGGCAGTAGACCCTTGGTCAGAAGACTTGTCACTGGTAGAACAAGAGACAAAGTCAGCAGAATTAGAATTAGGGTCTGGCAAGTCACTTGACTTTTTGCCATAAAGATGGTGTGATCCATCAAAGTCTACAGTAATGGAGAGGTCAGTGGGCAGGTGTTCTCCTCTAATAGGTCCAGGTACAGCATGTAATTTACCTTCTTTAACATAATTAGCTAATCCTGCTGGTGTTGTTATACCAAGGTCATTCGTAGCTTCTAAACCAACATATTTTTGAAAACCTAAACCTATTCCAGAGTTTACAGCTTGACTACTGTATAGACAACTAGCTAAATTATCACCTGATATTAACCATTGTTTATGTGTAGTTATTTCCTTGTCTAGCTTCTCTTTTAGTACTTGGTTTTCAGATTCTAATTTAGCATTTACTTTCTTAGTGTATGTCAACTCATCTTGTGCACATTTTAAATCTCTCTCTAACACTCCTATTTTCTCTTCATAAGTAACCTGATTCTTTTGAAACCAAATTTTTTGTTTTTCTAAAGTTCTTAAACCATTTTTGTAAGCCTCAAGTTCCTTATAACATTCATTATATTTTGGTTTCAGTTCATCATAAGATACCTTAAGCTCATTGTATTTTACACTACAACCAAAAACACAATTATGTACCTGTGAGATGCCCATAAAGGCAACTTGATCATGATGATCTTCTGTATCACAGCTGGCCAGTAATCCACTCTGATCAGCTTCACCATCACTACGTTCATGAATCTTCCAGTCAACATGATCATCCACAGTCACTGATGAGTGCTCAAACACTCATCATTTTTGGTCAAATCTGAAACACAAAACATCTGAAAACACGTAAAAATGCATCAAAATGATGAAAATACCCAAGGATCGTGTTTTATGTGTTTCAAATGCAAAATTTTTAAAAACAAATGAAAAATGAGCAAAGTTTGCAGATTTGGCAGTTTTAGTCCCCCAACTTTCAAAAATTGGCAAAACTAGTCCCTGGAATCCAAAAATGTGGAGTTTTATCATTCAAGGTCCCTGGAATATTTTAAGTTGTCAAAATAGGTCCTTGAATGCAAATTTGGAAAATTGGCAGTTTTGGTCCCTGAACTTTGGGAAATTTACAAAAATGATTGATGGATCTAAACACACACCTTGTGTTGTTGATACTTTGAGTAATATTATTAAGCACGCGGAATTTACTTAACAACACTTAGAAGACAGTTTATATGATGTATTGTGAGTGAGTATAGTTGTATGTAACACAAAGCTCCAATATTATTAATGATAATAATACGAGTGATCTTAGCTATCACTAGGGTTACACCTTGAAGCTCTCTAGGATAATTCGTACCTATGATCATGACCTAGGATCTCCTTTTATAGCACAAGGAGTCCTTTACAAGATAAGTATAATGCTATCTAAATATAATATTCACAAGATCTATTCTATACTTATCTATACACGAATACATAACAGTTATCTAGTAAGCAGTAATAATAATATGTACTAGCA
>LBNU01031640.1:0-22978 GCA_014162995.1 Artemisia annua | reverse complement strand
GGGGTGAGAGTGAAAAATATTAGATGTATGTTATGTGTAAAGGTTAGACTTCTACATATTACTACATTTAACGTTTTCTTTTCTTGTGACTCCGGCCGACACTCAACGTGGCGATCCGTCGGGGATCTGGGTTAGGTTGGGGCAGGCGTGAGTATTGAGAGAGAAGGAGGAGAAACGTGATTTGTGTGTAGTTTTTTTTTTTTTGGTAAATAAGGGGTGAAGTAAAAAATGGGTAGGGTATTTTAGTTATAAGGGTTTAGGGTAGTTTTTAATTTATAAGTGGAGGGTGTGATATGAAATAAATAGGGACTAGTCTCGGCAGATAGGTTAAACTTTTTATAAAAACGGTTCGGGACTCGATGGACATAGCAAAACGGACTCGAAAATTACGAAATTGCGCCATCGTATCACGAATAGTTTTTCGAATAAATTCAAGGCTAAATGACTCAAGTTTTCGCTCAAACTCAAAATAAATCAAATAATTGGCCCATGAACAAATTAGAGTTTTTTCAGGTTGTGATGAGTAAGTTAGGAATAAATCCTCGGTTCCTAATATATGTACGCTCCATCAACAATTTAACATGCTTTAAGTTTTAAAATTGTTTCAGGCTCTAAAAATAGAAGTTTCGGCTTAGGATTAGAGTTTTAGGAAAATAACTCAGGTGTTTAGAATTCTTATATTCATACTAACCGGATACACTGCTCGTTAAGTGTGTGTGTTATTGATAAGTCGGCTAAATATAAATTTAAAACTTGAGTAGGCATTAATACTGCTAAACCGCAACGACACATCACGCGCATCAAGTTTTTGGCGCCGCTGTCGGGGAGTAAATTGTTATTATCTGTTAATCTAATTAGAATTTTAATTAGTTTTTCTTTTTTATTAGGTTTTTAGATTCTAACCACTAACTTTTTTGTATATTAGTTAGATTGCATTCATTGTATAATTTGCATATTTACTGTTTTTGTGTGTTTTTGTTTTTCTGTAATTTTTGTTTTTATTTATTTTCTTTGTTTTTTCTGCATAACTGCTGTCGTTGTATTGTGCTGATACAAAAGATACGACGCATTTGTTTATCAGATACGGCGTATTGCATTTTAACTTTTTATAAATACAACGCGTTTAATAATTTGAGTACGGCGCATCTATCCCCAAGATACGACGTATTTTATTTTTAATAAGAAAATTTTTCGAAACCCTAAACGCCATACGACGCATCTGTTTCCACAGATACTGCGTATTTAATATTTAATTAAACACAGTTTTCGAATTAATTAAACAAGAAGTGACGCATCGATTTTTATCGGTACGGCGTATTTACTGAATCAAAAATCTTATATTTTGAAACGTAACGAAAATACGGCGCATTAGCTTTTGCTTGTGCGGCGCATTTAAATTTTTATAAATATAACCGATTTTTGACCTTTAACCAGATACGGCGCATTCTAATTTAAAAGCGGCGTATCGATTTTCTGAATAAAATTCTGATTTAATTTTAACGTAACTAGATACGGCGTATCCTTTTTCCAGGATACGGCGCATCCTCTGAAGATATCAGCAACTTTTATTTTTCGTATTCCGTTTTCGTTGTTAATTTTTTACTTTCTTGAACATACCCTACTGATGCTTTTGTGATGATTTCAGGAAGTGCACGACCAGAAGTTCAACTAAGAACTTAATTACGCCTTACGAAGAACCTGAACGAGCTTTTCATTCGCTTAAAAAGCTTTTCAACACAAAAAACTTTGATCTTTCAAGTTCATTTGAGCTTGATTATTTTTCTGAACAGGANTATTCCGTTTTCGTTGTTAATTTTTTACTTTCTTGAACATACCCTACTGATGCTTTTGTGATGATTTCAGGAAGTGCACGACCAGAAGTTCAACTAAGAACTTAATTACGCCTTACGAAGAACCTGAACGAGCTTTTCATTCGCTTAAAAAGCTTTTCAACACAAAAAACTTTGATCTTTCAAGTTCATTTGAGCTTGATTATTTTTCTGAACAGGAAGAGGAGGAAGAAGAAACAGAAACAATGACGGAAGCCACTACCATGGAGGAATACATGATCAAAACCCGATCAGATTACAGTTCAGGGATTGCTAGACCAAAGTTAGACGACAAGCCAAAGTTTGAATTGAAGGGTCAGTTTCTCAAGGAGCTAAGAGAAAATGCTTTCAGTGGGACGGAACATGAAGATGCTAATGAACATGTGGAAAAAGTCCTCGAGATTGCAGATTTGTTTACTACAGAAGGAGTTACTGATGACCAACTTATGCTTCGAATCTTCCCAATTTTACTTAAAGGAGCTGCTAATAATAAGTGGCTAAGGAATGAACCAGCAGGTTCAATCAAAACATGGGAAGATCTAAAGAGAAAATTCCTCCAAAGATATTGTCCACCTGCTAAGACTGCTAAAAAGATGGAGGCTATCAACAACTTTAAGCAAGAGCCCGATGAAACTCTCTATCAGGCTTGGGAACGTTTTAAAGATCTATTGGTGAAATGTCCTCAACACTATCTGACCGCAATGCAGGAGATAATATTATTTTATCAGGGATTGGACGTGCCTACTAGACAAATCTTGGATGCTAAGGGAGCTGTACCACAGATGAGTGCAGTCAATGCTAGGAAAGCTATCCAAGAAGCTGCTGATCATTCTCACAAGTGGCACGATGGGACCTATACTAGATCTAAGAGCAGCACTAATTTTGATGGGTTTCCTGCAATTCAATCTCAATTGGATAAACTTAGTAGAGATATGAAGAAAAGAGATGAAAAAGTGTTTGCTGCCCAAGCTGGATGTGAAAAATGCGAAGGACCTCACTACACCAAAGATTTCCCTACAAAGAATGAAAGTGAGACTTTTAAAGAAGCATACTACACACGATTTGGTCAACCATTCCAACCTTCAGGAAGGATTAGGGAAACTGTTTCAGGGTACTATCAAAAGTACAATGGAAAACCTACATATCAAGAGAGAAGGCAGACTTTGGATGATACTTTGAAGCAAATTATGGCTGATGCTGCTAAAAGACATGAAGAGAACACTGCTATGATCAAAGAAATCTGAGCTTCAACGGATACTGTCGCAAGAAACCAAGGAGCCTCAATCAAAGCATTGGAACAACAAATCGGTCAGATGAGCAAGGTTCTTCAAGAAAGGGGATATGGAGGTCTACCTAGCTCAACTGAAATTAATCCAAGGGATCATGTCAAAGCTATAACCACTACCGAAGAAGTCATGCCTAACATACCTTTTCTTGGACAATTGAAGAATGGTAATGTTTTGAAACGCTAATATTTCTTTAACTCTTCAATCAGTGTAAGGAGACTACTCAAGGAAAAATCAAGGATTGAATAGGAGATCAAGGCTGCAATGAAAGAAGAGAGCTTGATCTACATGCCTTGCCTCATAAAGAAAAAGACCCAGAAAGTTTTACTTTACCTTGTTCAATTAATAACATATCTTTCAATAACGCATTAGCTGACTTAGGAGCTAGCGTTAGTGTTATGCCCTTTAAGACATTTACTACCCTAGGCTTAGGAAAATTAGCACCAACTAAGCTGCTTATTGAATTGGCTGATAAAACGGTAAAACGACCTGAGGGGATTGCTGAAAACATACTTGTTAGGATCGAGAAATTTGTGTTCCTCGTAGACTTTATAATACTAGACATGCCTGAGGATATTAAGATTCCCTTAATCCTTGGNTAGCGTTAGTGTTATGCCCTTTAAGACATTTACTACCCTAGGCTTAGGAAAATTAGCACCAACTAAGCTGCTTATTGAATTGGCTGATAAAACGGTAAAACGACCTGAGGGGATTGCTGAAAACATACTTGTTAGGATCGAGAAATTTGTGTTCCTCGTAGACTTTATAATACTAGACATGCCTGAGGATATTAAGATTCCCTTAATCCTTGGACGACCTTTCTTGTCTACTGCTCATGCTAAAATTGATGTGTTTAAAAGGAAAATATCATTAAGAGTGGGGGATGACAAATTAGTCTATAAGTGTGAAAATCCAGTTAAGAGCATAATTAGGAATGTACACATGCTTAGATTACGCGAAAGAATGGACCTCGACCTAGAAGCTAGACTTATGGGTGAAACTTTGATACAAAAATTGTCATCTAACCCAAATAAAGAAGAATCCAAAGAGTTTATTGATCTTAATGTACCAATTGAATTAGGAAACGATAACTTAATTGATTCGAATGATGAGTGGTATGATTGTATTGTTATCAACAAACGTAGAAAAACTAGAAATGCTGATGAAAATAAAGAGGTGTTTGTTGAGTTACCACCACATCTTGTTTATTTATGTCTACATAATAACAATAATTTCCCATCTATTGTTTTATCATCACTACCCGAAAGGGATAGAGCTTTATTGGAACAGATCTTGAAAAGAAATTGCGTAAAGATCGAAGATGGGCAAGATAAGTTAAATGTGACAAGTTTGAGAATGGAAGCGCGACGCCTGCGACTCTTTCAATGATAGATACTAGGAGCTGAACATGAGTCTAACTTGAAGACTCTGGAATAAAGACAAGTGCTGATCGGTAGACAACCCGGATTTCTATCTTATTTTTTTCTGTTTTTGTGTTGAATCTGTCAGACCTGCAGAAGATGCGGCGCATCCCCATCATAGGATGCGGCGTATCAACTGCACTGGTCATATCCGTTTTATTTTTCTGCATTTTTATTTTCTTTTAAACATTCTTTCAGTTTATTTAATGCGGCGCATCCCTGGTTAAGGATACGACGCATTTATTTTCTGATTCGTATTAATTCCAGGCTCGATACGGCGCATCCTCTTCCATAGGATGCGGCTTATCGACTGATCTGATGATTTACAGTTTGATTTTTTTTAGGTTTATTTTTACTAACTACTAATGAATTATGCAAGTTGTAACCTTCTTAACCCAGGTGTGTTAAAGTTTTGGTGGTATAATAGATTCCTGTACTTTCTGTGGAAACATCATTCATAGAGCCTTAACATTTCTCATCCACAAGAAAGTAGATTTTGCTCATAAACGCATAATGGAGGATCATACCGAGCAAATCTCAGGGGATTTTCTATGTTCTAATTCTTTTATTTTCCAGTTTTTAACTTTTAGTACAAACAACGAGGACGTTGTTTAACTTAAGTGGGGGGATGGAGAATTAGAACGCTTACTTGTCCCAAACATTTCAAAATATGCTTAAAATGTGCTTAATATATCAAAATTTAAAATTTTTAGCATGTTTTTGTTTAAGTCTAAATTACATAGCCGCACACATAACCTTATTTTTCCAAAAATTAAAAACTTTAGTGTGCCGGTGACTTGTAAACTTTAGAACTTGGCTTGTATACTATTCGAGACCACCATAATGAGTATTATCGATATAATTGGAGTAACTTGTCTAACTTGATAAATTTATAGGATTACACTCAAAAAGCCTATACATGTTATGTGATATTAACTAACTACACTGGTTAGTTAATCCCCGTTTAAACCCTTTTATTTACTCTCCATTTTAGAGTAAGATACCCCTAGAAAAACCTTCAGAGCCATTCCTTTCGTTTCTGACATCTTTGTTAAAATGTTTCGTTACACCCTTACACCTTAGCCTACCCTATAGATTAATGTCCGTGGTTAGATACTTTAGGCAAAGTGTGTTTCCTTACATTAACTGTGTTCGCGTGCGTAATTCATTATCTTTGGTTAGGTCGGAAAATTGCACAATGCAATTGGAGTGAAAGTACATATTGTATAATTTTACTTTCGTGTGTTTACTACTTTCACTATTACTTTTATATATGAAGTTTTGAAAAGTAAAGAAATATTATCCGAAAAAATTGTGATAGTAAAGTTGTGAAATTTTACACATCTATGTTAATAAAAAAAAATCAAAAAAATAGATAAGAAAAAGAAAGAAGAAGAAGTTGGAAGTTTGTTTTAACCAACTATTGTAAAGTTTTGTATTAAGTGAAAGATATCTCTACTATTTGTTGTTGTTTTTTATGTATGGATTGAATGGGAGTTGGCCATTACAGGAACGCCAACTAAGGTTTATTCTTTGATTAAGATATTATTGAGTTTAATTCGTGTCTACCTAAAGCGTGAGTTACATGAGTCAAAAAGCGTGAGTTATTCAATGATATGAGTCTTATTCATGGGATGGTTGGGAAAGTGATTAACCACAATTAGGACTTAATTTATTTGTTTGTTTGTTTTTATTTTACACCAATTTATATCCTAAATGTTATCCCTACCCCACCGTATCATTCTATTCGTTGTTAGCTTTCGAGCATCCGGATATGGTGGTGGCTAAGTAAGAATATTCAGTGTATGAATAAGGTAGTGACCATCCGAGTATAAGATTAATTGACTAACGCGCTAGCGATCTAGTGTGTGACTTGGTGACCATCCCTTATGCAAATAACGCGCCAGCGATCCAAGAAGTGCACTAGTGACCATCCGTTAGTTGAAGCGTCGAGGACTCGCGCCAGCGATCTACTAAGTTTATGCAGGAAATGTTTGAACGAAGCTAGGTTTAACCCTTAAGCCTCAAAACCCTTTTTACCGCTTTAGACTTGTTACTCCTTGGCTTTAGTGGGAGAGATGCGTATGCTTGCCAAACTTATGATAGAATATTTGTCACGACTAAGCAACTAAACGATTTAGAATTGTTTTGATATTGAAAAATTATTTTGTTTCTATTTCGTTAAGTGTTTGGTTGTGTGATTATGATAAAACGAATACGTGCTTAATGATACAAATAAATCATAATACCTTTTAGGATACAATTTCATAATTTTTAATCTAGAGTTTACTTGGGGACAAGTAAAGTTTAAGTGGGGAGGATATTTGATGACAACAAATAAGTACATATTATTGTCATCATTTATCCTATTTATTTGACTTGTTTTATTATATTATTTATGAGAATTGATACTTAATTGTTTACTTTAGTAATTCTCAGGTAAAAACAAGCAATTGGTGAAACTTGACAATTTTGGATGAATTATGGAGCAAAACTAGCAAGATGTCAAATGTCTACTGAAATCCAGAAGATGCGCCGTATCACTCTCAACAGATACGCCACAATATCATACTTAGATGAATTTGAAGACCATTGCCTGATTTTGAAGAATGCACCACATGTAATTCTATCAAGCGCCGCATATGAAACTTTGGTCAACGAAGAAGATCAAGCTTGTTCTACTCCAGATACGCCGCATTATGCTTCTGACATATGGCGTATCACTATCCAGACTTCACCAGATACAATCCAAGACACTGAAGGACATGCGCCGCATAAAAGATCAAGATACGCAGCATCTGAAGACGGTGTACGAATATTCCAGAATATATTAATCTTGGACCCCACACGAAGTTAAGTCAATGCGCCGCATCTACTTACTCGATGTGCCGCATCGTGCCCTCAGACAGAAACTATAAATACCCCTAGACATACATGAATTTTGGGTGCAACCAAACCCCAAAGAGACGAACTCAGTCGAAGAAGCATCACAAGACATACCCCAAACGAAGATATTAGAGCTGTAAGAAGGTCCTGCATGTATTTAATTCATTAAGTAGTTTTGTTTTATTGTAATAGTATGCTTTAGTTCATCAGGATTGATGGGCTTGTGGCCACCATACTGCTCCACTTAAAATTGCTTTCCCATCAATTAAAGTTTATATGATGATGTTAGACTTGTATATGTGCATTGATAACCTTTGTGTCTAGCTGAGCCCGTGGGCTTCCATACCTGTTCCTCGCCTATTTATCTAGTGTCTAGAAAGTAGGATAGACATAAGTGATCATTAAGAGTTTACTCGACTATATTTACGATCCAACGAGACATATTAGATTACGATACTCATCATATAAAACTAGCAATAAAACAAGTGACAAGCTGCTTAACTATCAGAACAGGCCTTCTTCTGCTTCTATTATATATCTGTGTACGTGTTGTTATTCGCTGATTTGTGCTCATTAGTTTATTTACTATTTAATATAACCAAATTGTGCCAGTCTCTCAGGCTGAACCCCCCTTTCGTTAGATTAGACTGTAAAACTAACTTAGGATATTAAAATACTGATTAGGTAAACTAGATAATACGTTCCACTCTTAGTGATCAAAACTTTACTTACTATTATATTCATACTGACCGGGTACACTGCTCGTTAGGCTAAATATAAATTTAAAACTTGAGTAGGCATTAATACTGCTAAACCGCAACGACACATCACGCGCATCACTTCTCAAAGAACATTTTGAGGGTCTTTAAAAAAACCCTAAACAAATATGTGTCTGAAATGAAAGAGGTGTATCAAACTATTGAAAACGAGGGGAAAAATTTGGCAATTGATCTTAAATGCAGTGAAATTGAGATAAAAAATGTTATCATCATGAATGAGAATTTGATTGCTAAATGTATTGCACAGGATGTATTTTATACTGCTACTGATTTTGCATTATCTGCCTGCCAATTGCATGAGATGTCCATTGCATTGAACGTTTTTCAGAATCGTGTTGTTGAGCTTGAGGGGGAGTATTTAAAATTGCGTGAGAAAATTCAAAATGATGACCATGATAACATGGTCGAGCAATTTTCAAAACTAGAGGTTGATAATCTTAATTTGCAATTAAAGTATCAACATTTAGAAGAAAGAATTAAAATCTCTAATGCCAAGACATCCTCGGATGCTCCTAAATTTGATGCATATTTTGAATTAGCCAAACATGATGAAAAAATTCAAGCTCACACTAACACGATTCGAAAATTGAGGGCTCAAATTAACCAATTAAAGTCAAACAAGTGTGATGTGACTGACACCAATAAACCATCGTCTTTAGATTCTCAGAATTTCCACTATCAAGATATCATTAACAAATTACATCAAGATATTGAGTGGTTTCAAGCTGAAATTTCCAATATTAAACAGCATTACAAATAGTTATATGATTCGATCAAAATCACACGTGAGAAAAACAATGAAAAAATAACTTCTTTGCTTAATGAAATTGAGAATCTAAAGACGAAGGTGAAAGGAAAAATACCAGTCATCACCAGTGAAATGAATGCTCCAAAGGTTTCTGCTGGTAGAAAATATGATGTTGATGTTGTGCATATCCTGCTTCCTCTTATGAACAATAGGTCTATTTACTATGATTATCTCTCGCACCTTAAGGATAGTCTTAACATGCTTTGTGAGATTGTAGAAGAGGATAGGATAGTGAAACCACATGATAGTGCTATTCTAGATGACTGCTTCCTTACTAAACGATCTCAGGAACTCTTAGAATATGCCAGTGGCACATGCCCTAAGAATGCCAACAAGCAAGATAGGCTCACTGCATCATCATTTACGACTAAGAACAAGCATATTACCTTTGATTTACCATTTAAGACAACCGAACCAAGCACATCAAAACCAGAAAATCAAATGGCAGTAAAACAAACTAATGTTCCCATCATTGCTTCTACAGGAGTAAACAGTGACACTAAAGCTAGCGGGTCAAAGCCTAGTCGCAATACAAGGAAAATAGGACTACGCCCGCTAAGAGTGCTCATGGGAAGAAGTAGAAGACCACTTTAGGAACAATAACTTTAGTCTGAGTGAAATGAATCGTCTTGATTTTAGTATTAGCCATAAGCGTACTGTAATTAAGTCGAATTCTGATGCTACTTGTAAGACATGTAATGACTGCTTAATTTCTGGTAATCATGATGATCGTGTTGTGTCATTTTTGTTTTCCACTAAATGATCCCCGGTTAAAAGAGTTAGGAAATCTAAACTGAAAAAACGTATTTGGAAAGCAACATGAAAGATATTTACCAATGTAGGTTATCAATGGAGACCCATAGGAAGAATATTTGCTAATGTTGGTTATCAATGGAGACCCACTGGACAAAAGTTCACTTTATGAAGCAAGTGCCCCTTAACTAAAATGACCTACCCTAGGCGTGTGATGGTTAAGGAATGGAAGCCAACTGGTAGAACCTTCCCTTTAGAGACACAATGCCTTGATACTAGGACTATTGCATCCAATAGTAAAGTCTCCACTAAGAAAACCACTGCTACTATGAATCCTGTTACTCCTGAATTTGTGTGTGCTAACCAAACGGACCCCAGTTGCACTTGGGGATCCACGTTTTTCAGTTATCCATCGTTGCCTGTTTTCAAATGCAGTTCGTACAAATCGTCCTTTGGTATTTGGACTCAGGCTACTCAAGACATATGACCGGGGATCGCTCACGGCTCAGGAATTTCATGAAAAAGTTTACCAGGACAGTTAGATTCGGGAACGACCATTTTGGGGCAATTATAGGTTATGAAGACTATGTATTCGGTGACAGCGTGATCTCCAGAGTGTATTATGTGGAAGGACTTGGGCACAATCTATTTTATGTTGGTCAATTTTGTGATTCCGATCTCGAAGTTGCCTTCAGGAAACATACATGCTTTGTTAGAGAACTAGATGGTATTGATCTTCTTAAAGGCAGTCGTGGCACTAACCTTTACACCATCTCTATCGAAGACATGATGGGGTCCTCTCCCATTTGCTTGCTTTCTAAGGCCTCAAAGAACAAATCATGGCGATGGCATCGTTAGTTGAACCACTTGAACTTTGGCAAAATTAATGAACTTACACGCAAAGATCTTGTTCGAGGCATGCCCAGATTGAAATATAAAAAGGATCATCTTTGTTCTACTTGTCAACTGGGAAAAAGCAAGAAACATGCTCAAAAACCAAAAACTGTCAACATCCTTACGGAAGTTCTTCACACCCTTCACATAGATCTGTGTGGTCAGATGAGAGTGCAAAATATTAATGGGAAGAGATACGCTCTGGTGATTGTGGACGATTTCTCTCGGTTTACGTGGGTGAAGTTTTTAAGTTAAAAGGATGAGACTCCAGAGATTATCATAAAAAATCATCAAGCAACTGCAAGTTAGACTCAATAAAACTGTCAGATTCATCCGCACCGACAATGGAACTGAGTTTGTTAACCAACAACTTACTCAGTTTTATGAAAGTATTGGCATAAGTCACCAAAATAGTGTTCCACGCACGTCTCAGGAGAATGGAATTGTTGAAAGACGAAACCGTAACCTTGTTAAAGCTGCTCGAACAATGCTGATATTTTCTAGAACTCCAATGTTTCTTTGGGCGGAGGCTATTGCAACTGCTTGTTACACTCAAAACCGATCTTTGATACATCCTCTCCACAACAAAACTCCTTATGAGCTAGTGCATCTAAGAAAGCTTGATCTCTTCTTCCTACATGTGTTCGGTGCACTATGTTACCCAATCAACGACAGTGAAGACTTGGGAAAACTTAAGGCTAAAGCAGATATTGGAGTCTTTGTTGGATATGCACCAGATCGCAAGGGATACCGAATCTACAACAAAAGAACCGGACAAATCATGGAANATCTCTTCTTCCTACATGTGTTCGGTGCACTATGTTACCCAATCAACGACAGTGAAGACTTGGGAAAACTTAAGGCTAAAGCAGATATTGGAGTCTTTGTTGGATATGCACCAGATCGCAAGGGATACCGAATCTACAACAAAAGAACCGGACAAATCATGGAAACTATTCACGTTACATTTGATGAGCTGACTGAGCAAATGGTTCCGGGACACACCAGTTTTGGACCCGCACCTAATCTTTTATCTCCTGGACCAATCAGTTCGGGACTTGTACAGCATCCCACTCCTGCATCACTTTATGTGCCACCCACAAGTGAAGAATTGAAGAGTCTGTTTGATCCTATGTTTGATGAATACTTTGAGCCTCCAATTGTTGATTCTAGTAATGAAGTTCCACCAATGCCTCCAGTTGTCGAAGCTCCAGTTCCACACAACTCCAATGGCTCATCTGTGTCTGTCTCACTCAGTCAAGATGCACCATCTGCTAGTAATTTACAAACATCATCTAACCTTCAGTCGTCTTCTATACATCAAGGTGTTGCAGTTGATAATTCTTTTGAAGTGAATCCTTTTGCTTCTGCTGATGATGCTCCGTTCGTGAACATCTTTGCCCCTGACCCAACAAATGATACAACATCATCAGGGGATCCTAACACAGCATCGTCAGTTCCCTACCCTCAACGACATGAGCATCTTAGAAAATGGACAAATGATCACCCTATTGACAACATCATCGGGAATCCCTCTCGACCGGTATCCACACGAAAGCAACTTGCCACCAATGCCTTATGATGCTTCTTCAATTCCGTGCTAGCCAAAGCCGAACCCAAGTACTTCAAAGATGCATTGTCTAAAGACTCCTGGTTTACCGTAATGCAAGAAGAAATTCGTGAATTTAATCGTCTTGAAGTATGGGAATTAGTGCCTCCTCCAGATTGTGCAATGATTATCGCTCTCAAATGGATCTTCAAAGTTAAGCTTGATGAGTATGGTGACATTCTGAAAAACAAGGCATGGCTTGGGGCTAAGGGATATCGTCAAGGAGAAGGCATAGACTTTGAAGAATCATTCGCACCTGTTACTCGAATTGAAGCCATAATAATCTTTCTTGCTAATGCTACCGGTTAGAATATGGTCATCTATCAAATGGATGTTAAGACAGCATTCTTGAAATTTAAGTTGAAAGAGGTGGTCTATGTAAGTCAGCCGGAAGGGTTTGTGGATCCTGAACGTCCTAATCACGTCTATCCCTTGAAGAAAGCTCTCTATGGCCTGAAGCAAGCTCTTAGGGCGTGGTACGACACCTTGTCAAAATTTCTTCTCGCAAACAAGTTCTCCAAAGGCATTGTTGATCCTACTCTCTTTACAAGGAAAACAGGCAAACATCTACTTCATGTTCAGATCTACGTAGATGACGTTATCTTGGCCTCCTCTGACCCTATGGAGTTTGATCGGTTTTTTAAAGAGATTAGCTCTGAGTTCCAAATGTCCATGATGGGACAAATTTATTTCTTCTTGGGGTTGCAAATCTCTTAAAATCCCAACGGCATTTTCATAAATCAATCCAAATATGCTCATGAAATTTTGAAGAAGTTTGGATTTGATTCAAGTGACTCTGTTGACACCCCTATGGTTGAATGATCAAAATTGGATGAAGACATCTCAGGGATGCCAGTCGACCAAACTAAGTACCGAAACATGATTGGATCCTTAATGTACCTTACTACTAGTAGGCCAGATCTTCTATTTGCTGTTTGCATGTGTGCTTGGTATCAATCCAAGCCAACCAAAAAGCACTTGGAAGCAGTCAAGAGGGTATTTAGGTATCTTCAAGGGACTATTCACATGGGTCTCTGGTACCCTAAGGACACTGCTATGCCTCTTGCCGCCTACTCAGATGCAAACATTGCTGGATGTCAAGATACTCGTCGAAGTACATCAGGAGGTGCTCAATTTTTTTTTGAGACAAACTTGTCAGGTGGTAATCTAAAAGGCAAATGAGTACATCGATATCCTCCACAGAAGCTGAATACATTGCCATGTCTTCATGCTGCGCTCAAATCTTGTGGATGAGATCTCAACTATCGGACTATGGCTTTGCTTACAACAAGATTCTGATATACTGTGACAACAAAAGTGCAATTGCTCTTTGCTGCAACAATGTTCAGCACTCCAAATCTAATCACAGTGATATTCGACATCACTTCATCAATGAACAAGTTGAAAAAGGGTTAGTGGAACTTTACTTCATGAGGATAGAGTTTCAGCTAGTAGATATCTTCACTAAGGCACTCCCGAGAGAACGGTTTCAATTTATTCTTCCGCGACTTAGAATGAAGAGTCTTACGCCAGAGTCACTCAAAAGTCTTCAGGAAGAGAATGAGGAGTAATGGATTCTCTTCACATATCCTTGTATATAGAGTCACTCAAAAGTCTTCAGGAAGAGAATGAGGAGTAATAGATTCTCTTCACATATCCTTGTATATATCTTTTAAAACCAAAAAGAAAATAGAAAAATATAAAACCTAGAAAATCATAAAAATCTGAAAACACAAATTACCAAAAATAGTTCTTCTTTTGGCATATCTTCTGTTTACCGATAACATTTACGATCCTAGAAATGTCATTCAATAATGGCACGGGACTTTAAATGAAGCTCGAGCAGAAGTTATAATAAATGGTTAAAACATGTCTTGATGGCTTGTTATTACTTCAGATAGCAACCCGCTCTTATATAAGGGGAATGCTCGTCGCCAAAAAGACAGTTGTTCCTCTCACTGGGTGAAGTTCACCCGGGCACGGATTACTTTATATCCGTGTTTCCTCGATCTAATGTACGTTTCAGTGCATTATTTCTAGTATAAGAAGAGAAATCTTCTTTACATCACAAATTCTCTCTCTATGATTCTTCAGGAGAGATTTTGCAGTTCAAAAGGTGGCAATTGGACTTAAATTTTCTCAAATACTTGACGCTCAATGTAATGGCTGCAGCTCTTTAAATAGAAAACAGGTCATTAATTGATGGGGAGAGTATTT
Organism: Artemisia annua; assembly: GCA_014162995.1. Lineage (NCBI taxonomy): Eukaryota > Viridiplantae > Streptophyta > Magnoliopsida > Asterales > Asteraceae > Artemisia > Artemisia annua. Next base: position 8,496 of record LBNU01031640.1, on the reverse strand, counting down.
GTTCAAAATTTCTAACACCTTTCAAAAACTTTGTGCACCATCAGTAGTGTTCTGACACTCTCCCTCTTGGTTCGAGGGGAAGCATCAGTACATTTCAGAATAAGTACATATTAAATCTGAACACATTTTCTCCCATATTTTCTAAACGTATTTAAATCAATCGGGATCACAAAATCTCAATAGATTTGAAATTTTTTGATCGGGGGAGAGAATGTGATTTAAATATAAAAATCTGATAAAAATGTGATATTTTGGACTTAAACATAATTAAGCTCTCCCATATTTGCCAAACTCTTTCGTATAACAATGCACATATTAAGGGCGAGCAAAACGGCTTGTGGTGACAAAAAGGATTTGGCATCTCATTTGAGTGTGACTCAGACTTAACCAATGAATTGATGAAAACTATCATGAAATCGAAAGGACTTGTCTGATTAGAGTGTACCATTTCGAGAAACCTATGTGAACATGATCAGGATGGGTAATAATTTCAAGCTAGTCCAACTAGTGATGTAAACGTGTCTCGAATGGGTCTTGTTCACTTAAGGTGGATCAATTCAAAAAGTGTGAACTCTACCCAACATGTGCAAATTTTAAATTAAAACATACGTGCACATGTTAAAGGGGAGCATTTGAAAATTATATAACTCTCAAAGTGTTAACAAAAATGTGTTTCTTAAATCATAAACACTTTGAGAGATTTTTCAATGATTTGGTTGACGGCAACATAGGATAGTCATGAAGTTATAAGGTAGCTAAAGTTAGGAAAACCGTCCTATGATCTGCCAGAGCCGGAGGGATCTACCCAAGGACAATACCGAATAGTTAGTATTAGAAAGTCCTTAGGTATGATTACGATAAAAGGAGTAAAACGAGAAAGGAGAAAGAAGGGGTTGAAGAATGAAAAAGAAAAGTAATGAGAAAGGGTGAAAAGAAATAGCCCTCCATTTATTCAGCCTTAGACCAGAAACCGGGTTCAATTCATATGCTACTGGTTGTTGCTAAGGCGACACTGGTATAGAAGATAAAGACGTCATGGACCCAGTGACGCACTGCACCTAACCTTCTAAGCCACTCAAGTTCTCTCAAAAGAGCTTGTTTCATTCTCACGGGGAACCCTGCATAATCTATCGACCGCTCATTATGAGCCATGTTTATATTGAAACAGGAGACACCGCTCCAGTCTTCGATGACCAAATTATGCAGTTATTGAGTCTAGAGCCACGAGATGCATCAAAAGATCTCACAGGAACACGTGCTACTTCTACCCTGGTTGTTTAACATTAAGGACACTAGTGGTAAACTTATGAGTCCTATGCAAATCTTAGCAATCTGCCAGAACATTTATGAGGGAAGTTACAAATATGACTCTCAGTGATTGAATGGAAATTCCTTCTAGGGTCAACATCAAACAGCCCTGAAAGCAGGTCACTTCTGTAATTCTTTGTGGATTACGCTTAGTGATCGTGGCGGTTTCAAAACGGACTACAGTCGTGGAGTGATCTCCATCGACTCACCTAATCGTTGATCTACTTCGGTAGATCTTGTAAGCCCTTTCGAGGGTATCCGATTCGGGAACGGCCTTGGTAAGGATTAGAGAAAGTTTTCACATTATGTTGTTAACAATCTCGAAATCCAAACCTGTAAGTACCAGACGTTTTATTGCTAACTGTCTTATGCAGGAATCTCTGGCGAATTGCAGCTGATTGCAGAAAAATGCCGATTCATCACCTCATACTCACACTTCATCAACATAGAAATCATGATAATTGAAAGGCCTTCAATAATGCTTCCGTAACTCTGATGCTGAAACTCATGATAAAGAAAAGTGTGAGCATGGAGCTACAAAGATCACCACATCAGATGGAGACTATGCTGCTGAAAGATGACTTGGAAACACACATTGGATGATGAACTTAAAGAATACTCAAAGATCATCCAAGTCAAAGAACGGTCATCAAAAGTCCACTACTGAAGGCACAAAGTTTTATGACTATGAGGAATCATGTCTACGAGCTACGAAGTTAACTTCAAGATTAGAATGCTAGAATTCAATTTGTAATTTCCGGGGTGACCTCCCTTAGGGGGAGATTGTTAGGAATAAAAATATTCATATGAAAAGACTCGGTCACCCCCAGTATTGTTTAGCATTAAGTAGCTCGTAGTAATTATCATATTAGAATAGATTATGTTTCACCATGTTGTCGGGTCGGGTCTTTACCCACTGTCAGCCCGAACCATAGCCTACTAGAGGCGTTTATTATGTAAGTATAAATACCCTCTCCCACCAAGGGAGAGGGTTGGACCTTTCACTTGCAATCTAACATATCTCAAGTTTCTCTCAAAGGCTCCCAACTCTTCTACTTTCTCTCTCTAACTTCTCTCTAGAATACTTACATAATTCGAACCATAATCACATATACCATACATGTTTAAATTATGAGTTAGCTATGGAAAACGTGAATCCAGCATTTTCTCCTGAGGAAGTAATTATGTTGCGTGATCAAATTGAAAGCGAAATCAAAGAGCTTAGGGAGCTTAATAGGTTGATTGAAATTGAGCTTGATAGTACACTAAATGACCTAGCAATCGCCATGTACTCAAATGAGAACTTAGGACCTGATGATTTTGCGGTTGTTGAAGTTATAGAGGAACAGGGAGATGGGGAATTAAATCACGAATATTTCAATTTATACCCCACTAAGGAAGAAATCGCCTACTATAGCAATATAGTTAATAACCCTCGACCACCCTTTGTTAAAATTGATCCAAAAATAAAGTAGGGTAATCCTTGGAATGTGAACATACTGTTGACATAAATAATGCATAAAAACGTTATTTATATTTTTTGATATCTCTACGTTTTGACGATCACAAAATGTAAAATCATTAAACGTAAGATTACTACGTAAACAAGTATTAAGCTAGTTTATATCATTATATCCAACTTAATCACTTAAGGTATGAATAAACAAGTGCTTAATACATCTCATGATCAAAGGGGTATTTAATTAATTACTACAAAGTTTATTTAATTATATAAACATATTATATATTTTTGAAAAACAATTTTGGTAATAAAGAAAAATGTTTTAATCATACTAAATATATGAATTCAAATTTTTAACCAAAATCAGTTAGTTTTTCACCAAATAAACTTTCCCCACTAAAGACAAGAAAATCTGGCCGTTACAGCTGGGCGGCCCCCTTAATTATAAGGGGCGGTCCCCTTAATTTTAAGGGGACCGGCCATGAATTAAGGGGACCGGCCACGCTCCTGTGTCAGATTTTGTCAGAATTTTTCCCTATAAATACCACCTTAAATCTGGTATTTTTCCTCACCTTTTGCACGAAAATTTCAGATCTCAAATCTCTCTAAACATCTTCCAAAACCCTTTGATCATTAGATTACTAATCCTTGTTTCAAGTGATTCAATCCCTTCACATCCATCCTCATTCAAAGTGCAAAAGAAGAATACTCCTTCAACAAACAAAGCTCAAGAAGTATTGTAGTGTAGTTGTGTATATTGTGTACATTATTTGTATAGTTGTGTTGTGCTTGTAATAAGTAGTTTAGGAGAAGTAGAAGTTGTGTAGGGAGAAGAAGTTGTGTAGTGGTGTGAAGTAGTGACGAAGTCGTGGTGTGCTCAAGTTGTGAAGAAGTTGTGGTGTGTTGTGAGATTGGTTCTAGCTAGGATTAGAACCCGACATCTAGCTTTGTGTCGTTAAGCCGGTGTAAGCGAAAGTTGTGTAAGGTTTCTCCGCCACAAGGGAGTTTGTTGACATAGTGAAGAAAACTCTCGAGTAGGTGACTCGGGGAGTGGAGTAGGAACAAGGAAGGTGACCTTGTAGCCGAACCACTATAAATCCTTGTGTTGTGGTTTGATCTTTCTAACTCTTTCCTTTCATTACTTATTTACTTACATTATATTAGCTTAGTTAGTTAGTAATATATATTGGTACAAGTCTTGAAATCACATAAACTAGAATCGAAGTTTTTAAAACAAATTTGTTTTTCACAAATTTTAAAACGGACGTAAAACTATTCAACCCCCCCTTCTAGTTTTCCACAGATACCATGTATGATTGGATACAAGTACATTGATCAAGCTTACATTGACTGTGAATCCCCAATCAACGTGATGTCCTCGAGCGTTTATAACGATATCATGAATGCACAACTTGAACCTAGGAGAGACCCTAAATACCCCGGCGGAGTTTGTAACTTTGTTGGGAGAATTAAAGGTGTGCATATTTTTGTTGGAAGTTTTACCTATATCACTGACTTCATGATTTTGGAAGATTTAGCAAGTGTTATAGATTGCCGCTTATCTCATATTGTACTAGGTAAGCCGTTTGTCGAGGAGTCTAAGTTAATGTACGATCGGTTAGAAGGCACGGTTCAGTTTTCTAACGAATTCGATAAAATCACATATAGGATGCCTTATAGGATGAAGAAATTTCGTTACGTGCCTCAATTAGACAAAGATAACATTAGTGCATTTGAAGATATTAACGAAGAGGATAGGAAAAAGGGCATGGATTATGTATGGGAAAAAAAGGAGTCTTTTCTATAAAAATTGTCTAAGCCTTGGACCTCAGTACAAAGTCAATTGGGAATTTGTTAAGAGGATTAGAGAGGCGATTGAGAGAAAGGATAGGAAAACGTAGTGAGAGTGACTTTGAGTCTAGCTACAAGACTCGTAAATAAAGAAAAGCGCTTCTTGGGAGGCAACCTAAACTTTCTTTTTCTTTTTTGTTTGCTTGTTTGATTTTATTTGTTTTCGTATGTACACTTTTCTCTATTGACTGTCGTTCATATCTCAAATAAAATTGTGAAAATGCTTTATTTTGTTTTTAACCTCGTCTTAATTACATATAAAGGTATTTTGAAAAAGATAAGTGTAAGGGAAACTCATATTTGTTTCAAAGAACGGATTGAACATGAAGAATAACAATAAGATATGAGTATAAATATTAGTATTTGTTTGAGTCAAATGCTTGTATCGATTCACAATGAATGTTTTGCAAGATTCCAAGTATTAAAACATAGATTTTTTCAGAAATTTTCCGGAAACAAAATATAAAAAAAAAATTCAGGTCAATTCTGACGGCGTCAAGGGTTAAAACCTGACGACGTCTGGTGTTATTTTCTGAAAAGTTTTCCAGGTTTGTTTTTCTGCCGGAATTGTAAAGTTTCGTAAAATCTAAAATTTTTAAACTCCAGGAATCTGCAAACATTTATTTTGCAAGCATTATATCTTTACTTGGTTTCTAGGATTTACTTTTATACAGAGTTTACCGCCAATTTTACGCGAGGTTTCTTTTTTGTTTTATTAGTTTTTTAACAAGTTATATTGGACAAGAAGATGATTATATTTCAGGAGTGAAGCTCTGCATGTACATTTTCTTGGAGGAGGATTTAACCATGTTACCATGTCGTCCATACCAAGCGAATCAAGGGAGTACTAGTTTCTTTCATTCTCATTCAAGCTTTACTTTTACATCTTTTAATTGAACATTAGGGACAATGTTCGACTTAAGTGTAAGGGGGTAAATTGGTATACCTTAGAAACTACAACTTCGCTTGATTTTTGTTTTGTTTAATAGTAGATGTGTAATAAAACTGAGAGAAGTACTTGTTAGGGTAATTTTGGCATCAAATTTAAAATTTTTTGCAACATATAGGAGTGAAACTTTAGTCTTAATAAGCGTCTTACGGATAGGAGTTATATGACAAGCACAAAAACTATACCACTCAAAAATTTCCACCCCAAAAATGTGAGGTTCGCCTTTAGATCTTTAGGAAAAAGCATTCATTATTAGTGCTTGTGAGTGTACCAGTAGTACTTAGATTCTAGAACTTGCGTTAGTGATGCATCCCGAGACCGCTAGTGAGACTACATTCGTGTATTTAGGATTTGCTATGTGATAAGAGGCATTAGGATAACCCATGTTTTAAACATGTTTTTATAATTACATTGACTTCATTGGTCATGTAATTTTCCTACACCTTTGTGATGTACTCATTTTTAGTACACGATACCCCTAGTACAACCCTCAGAGCCTATCTTTTTCCTTTCTAACTTTAAGCATTTTACTTAAAGGAAGAATTTGTTTACAATCCACCCCCAAATGTACACCCAAATCTCCTTAGCCTACCTTGTATGCACTCATCTTTAGTGCATTATTGTTACATGTTTAAACCCTTAGTTAGTTGTATAATTGATTACATGGTTGCTAAGTCGAGTCATATCTTGTACATATTGTTTTGGGACGATTGGGACTCATGGGTAAAGTACTAGTATTATGGAGTAATGGGGAAGAACATCATTTATTACCCCCATATATGTGTTAATGTTTTAAAGTACTCCAAATGTTTATCCTAGATGCTTACGCCAAAGTGGTGGAGGTTTTGATCATTTCCCAACCCTATAGTAATCTATTTGCTATGACAGGAAGTGAGAGATATTTTCCATTTCTATTTGTGATATATAAAATTATAACACCCGAGAGATGAGAGTATCCAAACACTATATGTGAGGTGCTAGTGTATAATTTCCGTGCTTGTTTTTACTAAGGTGGAACGATCATTTGTTGTAATTACTTTTATATTAATGTTAAATGACCCCTAACTTGTATTTTGATTGGTATAAAAGCTCGTTTTCTTGAGGACAAACAAATCCCAAGTGTAAGGGTATTTGATAAGGCTTTATTTGATACGCTTTTAGGGGGTCATTTAAGCCCTAAATCGTAAATATATGGTCAAATATTACCTTAAATCGCTTCTTTTGTCATTTTAGGTACTTGGGACGAGAATTCTGGAAAATGAAGCATTTTGGGCATTTTTGGAGTTAAAAGTAAAGAAAATGACAAAATCAAGAAACTATGCTGGAAATTGCACCTGACGACGTCACGCCTTACAGGGTGACGCCGTCACTTGAAGATTCAAGAGGTGGAAATAATTACAAGTGACGCTCCAGAAAACTTTTGGTGGATTAACATGTGACGGCGTCACGTGTTATTGGGAGTAGGCCATCACGTATATAATTAAAGAGAGACGGCCCAAAGGAATTAAAGAGTGACGACATCAAGAAGATTAATTGGGCGTCAAGAAACCCTAATCATGGCGACTTGATGGCGGCAGGACTCATAACCTGATGCCGTCACCTATGTATCTCTATATATACTTTTAGATTCTTTCATTAGAAAAGGTGGAACTTGTGGAACTTTGTCAGGAACTTTGGGAGTCCGAACTTTACAGCACTTTTAGGGTTTCAAACTCTAGTTTCTTCAATGTTTAATTGAAAAATAAGTTCTCCTTTAATCATTCAATATATCTATGTGTTGTTTGATTAATTGTTTATCTTTTCTTTTCATTAACATGCTAGCTTAGATCTCTTAGTGTTTGCTTAGATCTAATGAAACCTAGTTGTTAATTATTGATTGTTGATTTGTTATTGATTGTTTGATTGATTAACTCACGTTAGGCTTAAGAAAACTGGCTAATCTCCTATACGGTAACATGCTTGAATGTCTTAAGAAATGTAATCAGATGTGTACTACAGTTTTATTGATTGTATTTAATGCATGAGTAGATGTTGATGATTCTATGGTAGGACACTAAACGTGTCATCATAAGAAGAAATAAATATTCATAGAGTAGGGGAAGGACGTACACGCCCCCACGATTCCCCCACGACCGGTATTAATGAATACAGTCCTTCAATCAAACAGTTGTAACAAATCAATAAATCAATAAAAGATAACTATGGAGTACTGAAATCTAAGTAAACACACTTGTCTCCTATAAGTAATCCACCGCATTTATTTTTCGTGTTATTTCATTTAATTTTCTTTAATTACTAAATTTGGGTTAGTTGACTAGCAACTAATTCTGCCCAATCCTCAAATACCCGAGATTTTAATTGCTTTTATAAAATAAAATAAAAATACAAAAAGAATCATCTCTCACCTTTAGACCTAGTTAACCTACATCTCAATCCTAACGACACTATTCCTCTAGAGAACGATCAATCCCCCGGTCAATCCCCCGGTACTTGCCACTCACTATGCTACATCGGTCAGGTACACTCCCTGGAGGATCGCAAGCTTCTCAAGATCCTTCGAGAAGTAAAACCTTTTGCGAAGGTCTTGTGATCCCGCGTTAAGTCCATTCATAGAGTCGTCGTTGGTGGTGACATTTACAAATATTTTTCTGCATAGACTCATATTATTTGACTATGTTTTTCCAAAAACCATCTTTATGTTGCTGTGAAAGTTGAGAACTTTGTATTAAAAACCTGTTAATACAAATATCGCTTAAAAACGTTATTTATATTTTACGATCTTTGCTAAGTTTTGTTAACGACAAAGTATAAACTTTAGTTTTTGGTAAAATACAATTTTAGTTTCAAGTCTTGCATAATCTTTGTTTTGCTACATTTTACTTTTCATATTTTAAATATATATACAACACAAACATTTTCATATTTA
>LBNU01031639.1:12372-23941 GCA_014162995.1 Artemisia annua | reverse complement strand
TAAATAAAAGAAAAACGTTCTATATATATAGATTTTGCGGGCTGACGGCGTCAACCCAATAGGTGACGTCGTCAGCTCGGCGATTAGGGTTTTCAGACGGCCTTCATTGACGTGGTCATAATTGCTGGTTCCAGATCTGACGGCCTTGGTTGACGGCGTCACCAATTTGCACTACGAACTCTCTGGCCCGTCACGAGTATTTTTCCAATTCTAGACTTCACTTGTTCCTGACGGCGTCACCTTGTAGACTCTGACGGCGTCACCTTCTGTAATCTTCAAGGTCTTTTGAGTTTTTGTTGTTTTCCGCACTTTTTCACTCCGAAAACGCCCGAAAATGCTTCTTTTGTGATTTTCCCTTCAAAAGTACCTAAAATGAGAAAAGAAACGACTTTGGGTGAAATCCAAACCAAAAACATACGAATTAGGACTCAAACCGACCCCTAAAAACGTAACATTTTTCGTCTCATCAGCTACGCCCGTAACAAGTCATTGAGTTACGGCGTAGGTATGTTTCTACAAAGGATACGGCGTAACACTCCAACCAGTTACGCCGTAGTTATTATTACAAGGATTACGGCGTAGTCCTACCATACGACTACGCCGTAACAAAGACGAGCCCTATAAATACCAAAGGAAATTCGTCTACAATTTGTCAAGTTCCTCTCCCCCAAACCTGCACTAGGGTTTGGGGAGAATGACCCAGAGGAAGAAGTGAAGACCACGAAGGCTAGAGAGATGGTGTATAATTAGACTAGGAACCACCTAGTCTAACACATGTTCGAATTCTATTTTGTTTTGCATTCATAAATTCTCTTTATTAAGATTTGGTTTTAGTTTATTATTCATGTTTATCAATGTAGACGTTATCTTAGCTTGTTCGTTATTCTTTCGTTTCGGTAATATGTAAGCTTGGTTGAATCTATTCAGTCTAGGTGAATTAACCCTAGGACCCTAGACTAGTAGGTTGTGGGGATTGGTAAGAATTGGCCATAGTACTACCTTTCCTTATGTGCGAATTAACCCTAGGATCACCTACCAACCGGATATATTTAAGCTAGAGGGAATCTAAGATCTGACCATGCCGGGTTCCATTAGAACAAGTCTATTAAACATGGCACTTAATGACTCTTGTATCTTGACCGATGAACTCTCGGCTTTACAATAGTCGAGGATAGGACAAGATGCAAGATAGGGCTGATGATATGACCAACTGACTCTTGTCGACTTACACCCACTGCATAGAACACTAAAATATGAATATGATTTACATTAATATCTTAATAACCTATCTTATGCCCTAGTATCTTTATTTCCTCTTTTGTTTATTTTATGTCTTGGTTACTATATACTGTATTCAACTAATACCCCTTTTTAGCTCTTATCTTAGTTTGCCAGAACAACAGCTCTTGGGACGACACTCAGATTTATCTAAAGGCTTACTACACATGACCGGGTACACTGCCCATTAGTATGTGTTAATCCTTATAATTCGAAGTTTATAAATGTAAAACAGGATGAATATAACGCATCAAGTTTTTGGCGCCGTTGCCGGGGAGCAGTTTATTTAGGCAAATTAAGGTATGTTTCAATTTTCACATTAAAAGATCAAGACAAAACATGCATTGACGATCTACATACGAGTTTTGACCTCGTTATGAAATCCAGGTACGCAAATTTACAATTTATAACTTAAAATTTTAAACCTAACTACGGCGTAGCTGCTAAACGAACTACGTCGTAGCAATGTTAGGTGGGTAAAAAGAACACTGAAATTTTGAACTAGCTACGGCGTAGCTCATTCAAAGAGCTACGGCGTAGCAACCAGAGGGTATTTAAACAACGAGGCTGCACACACATACACTTTTGCAACTCATTCCACACAAACACACGACCCCTCTTTGAAAAAAAATTCAAAAAATTTGTTCATTCCCTTTCCTTGGCATCTACAATGGCAGGTAAACACCCCTAATCTCTTGTCTTGACCTTTCTTATAATTTATTTACAATTTTTAGGGTTTGTTCTTGCTAGTATAGATGGGTAGGATTGAAGCACGATTAGGGATAAGATCTAATCTGTTTAATTATGGTTTGAGCAAATGTATTAGTGTGGTTAGGGTTTGTGTAACACCCACAAAATTTGTCAATAACAGCGGAAGACTTAATAATGACAGCGGAAGACTTTCGGGGTATTACTTCAAGGATCTTTGTCACAATCATAGAAAACGACACAAAGTGTCGTTTTAAAGTTTAGATTTAGAAATATTCAAGACATCAAGATGTTTCATAATTTAAACAACAAGTTTATTTGAAATGTATCAAAACATTTATTTAAGCCCGTGCCGGTTTACATGCCCACTACGTGCCTTCATGGTCCTTCTTGTTTAACTCCTGAGATAAACATGCTAAAAGTCAACAAAAGTTGAGTGATATTCATAGAGTTTAAATTTAACAGTTGAACACAAGATAAAGTCATTAATTACAAATCACATGCAATCAAACAAGTTGAAAAATAATTGATGGATCTAAACACACACCTTGTGTTAGAGTGATAGTTTGAGTTATATTATTAAGCACGCGGAATATACTTAACAATACTTAGAATATGGATTGTATGATGTTATGTAAGTGAGAACAGTTGTATGTAAGTGACACAATGTTTAACCAAACTTATAGCTTCAATATATTGAATACGAGTGATCTGAATATCACTAGGGTTTACACCTTGAAGCTCTTAGAAAACATATGAAGAACTTTAACCTAGGATCTCCTTTTATAGGACAAGGAGTCCTTTACAAGATAAATATAATGCTATCATAATAGAATATACACAAGATCTTTCCTATACTTATCTATACACGAATACATAACAGTTATCCTAATAGCAGTGGTAATAGTATGTACTAGCAGTGGTAATGTGTTTCCACTGCTAGTGCATTCTTCAGCATTGGTTATCTTCATGCTTAGCCGTGGTAACAGTTAGTGTAATTCCTGTTGGATCGATATACTCTGACCAAACTAACTATGTAGCTTGTTAAGGGCTTAGTAACCTTGGATAAATCCTAAATTACTAACAATGAAACACTGAATATCTTTATACACAGACTTACAAACAACCCTAACAACTCTAATATCGAACTTGTAGTTTTTCTCTAAAAATGTATATGCCTAATGCCAACCTAGGGATCCTTTTATAGGCACAAGGAAACCCTAGTCGGTTTACAATACTTGAACTACAAGTAAACTAACTGTAACTTAGAATATTCTAGAATTTACATAATATTCCTTAATGTCGTCAGTCTTTAACCCTTGCAGTACTTTGACTTTTATCAAAGAGCAGTACTTTGACTTGTATCTTCCAGCAGTACTTTGACATCCAGCAGTACTTTGATATTATGCCCCAACAATCCTCCCCTAACTTGAATTCTACTTGCTTGACTTCAAGTTTCTTTGTAATCATTGAAAAACAATCATCTTTATCTTCAAGGAAAGGTTGTATCTTTTAAAGTCTTACTCGTTGTTGTTTTGTTATCATCAATGTGTAGTTAGTATCTGCAATCTTTATCAGCAACAATTCTTTGTCTTTACAACAACTTTAGTTCTTCTCAGCTACTCAGCAACATAAGGTACATCAAATCTGTTAAGTTTCATACTATTCTCATCACTTCCAGGTGTGTTAACTCCTGTGAGAGGTGAATCATTGAAAATTAATGGATTTTGATGTCTCTTTACCAAAGCCATTAACTCTGGAGTAGCCAATGTTTAGGTTAAGTAAACCATGGTACATTGATAACCATATGATTTTTAGCAAATCATCAGCTATCAACGGATTTGAGTAGTCTTTACCAATAGCCGTTTGGTTTTGGACTAGCTAGTTCTTTTAGTACAACTACCATGGTGAACTAATTACCATATGAATGGATTTTCCACAGCCTTTACCACAAACCATTTTCTTGTGGGCTAGTTAACTCTTCACTTATCACAGATATGGTGAGTTAAAAACCATACAATTTTTAGTAAATTGTCAACTAAAAACGGATTTGATTATCACATCAGAGCCATACCCTCATGATGAGTCAAACTCTTTCTTGTTTGTTAAACATGGTGAGTTGAATACCATTTGTTGTGTAGCATAAGTACTAACACCATGTATATCTCCAAAAACAATTTGTTGCTGTAAACCTTTGTGCTTCAAAAAGTATTTTGCACATGACAAAAATTATTATTTCAAAACACCTTACTGGTTTTATGCTGCAAGCAGTACTTTGTAAAAGTACTGTTTGATCAGCAGTACTTTGAATAAAGTACTTGTTTATTCAAAAGATTTAAATAATTAAAACCATACCAGTAATTATGCATCATCATCTTTTAATATTGTCCAATTAATGAACAAATTAATCACCATTAGAGCAGTTTCATCCTCTTGCTCTACTTCCATACCATGATCCAGCATCCTCATCATCAAATCTCTTGTAAGAGGATATCTTCTTTCAGCTAACATATAAATCATAGTACCATCTTCCAACTCTAAGACATGCACACCAGCCTTTTCAAAGAATTTCCAACTTTGAATTTCCCAGACTTCTTGATTTTTCCAAATATCATCTGTGCTTGTCTCCTCTGTTTCCCACAGTGTTGTGAGATCTCCTAGCAACAATACACCAATTCCTTTGAGTGGAATTTGTTCAAAATAAGCTTGAATTTGTTGGTGTAGATGAAACAAGTCTTCTCTATCAATAAGATTCAATACATTCAACAACAAATTGAATGCTCTAAAGCTGTTGTCTTCTCTATGGAAAACAAAATAATCTCCATCTTTCTCAGATTCTATCACTTCCAAATCTGATATCTTAGCCTTTGTAGCAGCATCTTCTTCTGACTTAGGAAGCTCAAAGTCAACAACTCTTAGGTAATTCCTTAGTTCATCAATTGTGTTTGCTCTTAATTCCACTTCAGATTTAGACTTCTTTGATGACTGTGATTTAGTTGTTATTCTTTTCCTTTTATTACTAGCCTCTATCATCTGTTTTCCTTCTTCAGTATCATAACCAATAATGCCATCAACTTGTCTTACATAAGCTTCTCTGACAGCATTATATAAATCCTTCATTTCTTGATACTTTAACTTTTGTAGACCTTTGTATCCTCGACCTTTCAAATAACTCATGTAAAAATTTCTTTCTTGAGCTTTTGTCATTGGTCTTCTTGGTTGAACAACAATCTTTCTTTCTTTTTCAAGCTCAACATCAAGTTCTGCTTGTAACTTTTTAGCAGCTTCTTCACCTTTAGCTTCTTGAATAGCCCTTATCTGTGCTAAAGTGAATTCCTTCTTCTTCTTCTTTTTCTCTGGTTCTACCAAGATTCCTTTCCCTTTGTCTTTAGGATCAATTTCTTGAGTAGGTTGAGGAGAAGGTTGTTCTTGAGTATGTTCAACTTCTTGAATAACAATGCCTCTAGGTCTGGATATACTCATCATAATGTCAGCAATAGTTTCATCATCACTATTGGTAGATTTTCTAACCTCCTCTTCCTGAACTGGATTGGATGGACCCACATCTTCTTCAAAATCCAAAGTCCTTGGTGTGATTAAAAACTGTCTCTCAGTACTTTGATAAGCAGTACCTTGATGAGCAGTACCTTGAACATTTTCAACACCAGTATCTTCCAAATCCAATTCTTCTGTATCACCACTTCTGACTTGAATATCAGCATCTTGAATATCAATTTGCTCAGTCTCATCACTCTTTCTCTCAGCAGTATCTTGATGAGGAATATTTTCTTCAAGTGGTGTTACTTCTTCAAGGGGTTGAATATTATCAGCATCTTTACTCTTATCCAAACCAGCATCTTCATTCACATTTTTATTCTGCAAATTCCTCCCCAATGAGAATGAAGAATGTTTCTTGAACTTTCTTTTCTTAGACTTAGGTTTGTGACCACTTTTCTGTTGTGACTTAACCCATAGCATGTGATGCTTAACAAGTGGCCAAACAAACCTCTTTAATCGTTTGAACTTGTTGCTCAACTTCAAAAGTAATGCAGCTTGATCTTCATGAGCTTTCTTCAGTCTTCTTAGTTCCCTTGTCACAGCATAAGCATTCAGAACTTCTTCTTGAGCAGATGGCTCATCATCAGCCATCACTCCCTCATCTCCTCCAGATATTTGAGAACCATCTGTGGAAGTATAATCATTGGGAGTGGGTGCTTGATTCTCATCCTGTGCTGAATCAGGAGGAGTAGTACCTTGTGGAGAAGCAGTCTTTTCCCTTGAAACAGTATGTTGAGAAGCATCTCCTTTCTTTGAGTGTGACTGCTCTAAATGTGGTGAAACAGCTTGAGCTTGGGATGGAGTAGGAGCAGAGTTTGAAGCAGGTTCTGATTCCTCTTGAGCAGCATCTCTAACAGCTTGTGCCATTTCTAAAATATGGGCAGTGAGAGGTGTATTCCTTCCAGAGAACTTAGCACTCTTGGTGGCCATAAAAGTAAATACCTTATTAGGAAGAACAATGGCTGGCAAGAATTCTTGGGGTTTGGGAACACTTTCAAGCATTTTGTTCAAAAAGATTTGAATAAACCTGGGATACATCAAAAATGGTGAACCATTCTTGATGTGTTTGTGCATACCATCCAGAATCATGAAGGAAAAGTTGAAAGGCTGATTGGTAGCTAATCCCACTAAGGCTGATGCTAAAGTTTGACTAAATTCATTCCAAGCAGTACTTTTGTTACTAAGGCAATGAAGTAGAACATGAATCAAATACTTCCAGTGTGGACTAAATAAGGGTTTCTCAAATGTAAGCTTGGTAAGTGAACCCTCATACCCAATATCCCTAAGGTTGTCCCAAAGTGCCTGTTTATCAAACTTAACACTTCCTTCTTCATCATGGAACATAAGATCTGTGCGAATACTAGCTTCAGTGATCCTAATATTACGCCCAGCAACTTTAGCCGTAACAAATGAGATATCTGGTTCCTCCCATCCTGATTTAGCAGAAGCCCAAAACTCTTGAATCCATGGCCCAATTATATCTGGATTGACCAATAGAGAATAATTGATGGAAGACCCAGTAAGAAAATCAATGATAGCATGAAAATCAACATTCGACTCTGTCTTATCCAAATTAGCGATCATGTTATGGCGACTGCAAGTGGAACGAGCCATTTGTGAAGTGGTATGGATGAATAAAGTGGTATGAAAAGGGTGAATTGAGAAATAACAGTGACTGCGTAAGAGAATGTGGATGTAAAGTAGAAAAGGGAGATTAAAAAGGCGGCAGGGTTTGTTAAATATGGATAAGATTTAAAAAAATCAAATCCCATTTAATACGGATACCGTTATTTTGGCATGTATCTCCATTCCCTTTATATATGACCGTTAGAACAGTACATTCCATAGAGCAGTACTTGACACGTCAGCAGTACCCTTAGAGCAGTACTTTCCCATAGCAGTACTTTCATCCAAAACATGAAGCAGTACTTTCCTATTAAAATATCTGTTGACTTTTTGACCAAAATATCTTCTGAAAGTCAACCCGATACATTAAATACTTTCCATATTTACTCCCCAAAACTACCAAGGCAAGTATAATTGAATGATTATCATTAATGACCCATAAGACTTTCTTGCCTATAAAAAGAGCTTTCATAAACACTTTTCTTCATCACAAAAACTTTACTTCATCATAAAAACCCTAACATCATCATGAGTAACTTCCCATTGATATACATCTCTTCTGATGAGTCCAGTGATTCAGAGATCAAGTACTTCTCTGATTCAGATTCTGATTCCAAACCAGGATGGAGTGATTACTTTCCTCCTATTGCATCAAGCTCAACCAACCAAAAACCTAAGAAAAAGGTTACAACTTCTGCTCCAGCTACATCACTATCCAAAGAATTGCCAAAAGCCTTGAACCAAGCTTTAGAGTCTGCCTTGAAGAACATGAAGATTCCTGTGGAAGAGAAGCCTGCAAGACCAGAGAGACCTCCAATGCAAGTGCTTTTCCTTGCGTGTCCAAGAAAGCAGGCATCTTTTGATGACAAAAGAAAGAATGCTCAAAAGGGAAAGCAGACTTATCAAGGAAAAGGAAAAAGGCCTATGGAGTAGGTTATGTAGGGTGTAGGTTGGGTAGGGTTGGTGTAGGTTGTTTTGTCTGGATTGTATCTGTGGTTCTTGAACTTTGATGTAATTACTTTGAATGTTAATGAATAAAATTTTCTTTTCTGTTAAATGATATATGTAGCCTCCCCTCAAATAATAACTAACTACTAATGCCTCCCCTCAAAAGTAGCCTAATAATTTATCATACCAATACTTACAACCAAATGCTTGAATCTTGAAACATCAAAGCCTTTTGTGAGTAAATCTGCTACATTATCATCTGTGTGAACCTTGACAACATTTATGAGTCTGTGCTCATAACAATCTCGAATAAAGTGATGCGTTATTTGTATATGCTTGGTCTTGGAATGATAAACTGGATTCTTCACAATACAAATAGTACTCTCATTATCAATATTAATAGGAGTATTCTTGAAATTGTATCCATAGTCCAAGAGTTGATTTTGCATCCACAATACTTGTCCACAAAAACTTGCAGCTGCAACATATTCTGCTTTAGTAGATGAAGTTGCTGCAATTGTTTGCTTCTTACACTACCATGAAACTAATCTTCTTCCAAGATATTGGCATCCTCCAGTGGTTGATCTTCTATCATAATTATCTCCAGCATAGTCACTATCTGAAAAAGCTTCCAAGTGAAAAGGGGACTCCTTAGGATACCACAATCCTAACTTAGGTTGATGCTTGAGATAACAAAAAATCCTCTGTATAGCATTCATATGAGAAACCTTGGGTGAAACTTGATATCTTGCACAAAGACATACAGCAAACATGATATCAGGCCTTGATGCAGTTAAGTACATAAGACACCCAATCATAGATCTGTAAAGCTTGACATCCACTGGTTTACCATCTTCATCCTTTCCTAATGAGTTTGAAGCTTTAATGGGTGTTGTAACTGGCTTGATAGTATTAATATTGAACTTCTTAAGAATGTCAGTGACATACTTATCTTGACTTATGAAAATGCCAGTATTTGACTGTTTAACTTGAAGCCCCAAAAAGAAAGTTAATTCACCCATTGAACTCATTTGAAATTCCTTTTGCATGAGCTGTTCAAATTCTTTCACCATGGACTGTTTTGTGGCTCCAAAGATAATATCATCCACATAAACTTGAACCAGCATGATATCCTTTTTGTCTCTTTTAATGAACAAAGTCTTATCAATAGCTCCTCTCCTATAACCATGTTGTAATAGAAAATTTGAGAGTCTTTCATACCACGCTCTGGGAGCTTGATGAAGGCCATACAATGCTTTGACAACTTTGTAGACTTTGTTTGGATGTTCAGGATCTTCCACTCCCTCTTCTTGTTTATATCCTTGTGCAACCAATCTTGCTTTGTTCTTGATGACATTACCTCTTTCATCTCTTTTTACTCTGAAGACCCATCTTGTACCAATTACCTTCATGCCATCAGGTAAATCACATAAGACCCAAACCTCTTGAAGCTTAAATTGTAGAAGCTCATCTTGCATAGCTTCAACCCAGCTTTCTTTAGTTAAAGCTTGAGCTATATTCTTGGGTTCTTCTTGAGAGATAAAGCAAGCAAACAAACATGTATGTTGATCCTTATGATTCATCCTGTTTTGTTTGTAAACAAAGCTAAGCAAAGCATTATGGGGCTTAGTGATACTCTTAGCTTTGGATCTTGTAAGAACACCAGAAGTAGGAGAACCAATAATTTTATTTGCAGGATGGTTCTTATGCACTCTTGAAGTGTGAGTTGTTAGTACTGTAAGATTATCTTCTAAATTTGTGAGATCAGGACCTTGTTGCGAGAAAATTCCATCTTCCTGTAGCTCATCATCTGATTCTTCAAAATGAGGCATGGATGGATGATGAGACGAAAAGTGTTACGCTTTTAGGGGGTCATTTAAGCCCTAATTCATATAAATGTGATCAAATATTGCCCTAAATCGTTCCTTTTGTCATTTTAGGTACTTTTGAGAGGAATTCTGGAAAACATGCATATTTGGACGTTTTTGGAGCATTAAAGTGAAGAAAACGACAAAGTCTCAAAAGAAGCTGGAATTACTACCTGACGGCGTCAGAGTCACAAGGTGACGCCGTCAGCAAACGTTGATAAAGGAGTGGAAACCATTTTACAAATGACGGGCCAGAAAGATTTGGGAATTTTACACCTGACGCCGTCAAGTGTTAATAGGTGTAGGCCGTCAGGTTATGTTTTAAAGAGTGACGGCCCAGAAGGCAACAAAGAGTGACGGCGTCAGAAGTGGATCTAGGCCATCCGAGAAACCTTATGGCGGCGGGCTGACGGCGTCAGACTCTATAACCTGACGCCGTCAGAGTGTAAAAGTCTATATATAGTTTTCTATTTTTCATTCATTAGGGTGGAACTTTGTGGAGAACTTTTGGCACCAAACCCTAGACGAATTTTCTGTACTTTTTAGGGTTTCCAACCCTTGGAACCCTCATGCTTAATTAAAGATAAGTCTTCACTTTAATTCAATCAATATGTCTATGTGTTGGTTGATTATCTCTTTTGCTTGTCTTTTAATTAACATGCTTTGCTAAATTCTTCTTGTGTTTGCTTAGATCTAATGAAACCTAACTATTAATTACGGAACATTTCCTAGGCGCGATAATTCTGCCAGATGTTCTAGGCCAGACGTCCGAGACGAAGAGGCCTATATAGACAGACCAAAGGTTTCCCGAACGTCGTAAAGACAAGGATTTCCTAGGGCCCGACGTAATTATGACCCCCGACGGTTTCCGAAAGCGACGTCGAAGGACAGGCTAGATTACGAAGCGACCAACGGTTTCCTAGACGTCGTAGACCGACTTTCCTAGGCCGACGTAATTTCTGACCGATGGATTCCTAGGCCGACTCGAACGAACGAGACGCCACTATGTACGAGCGACGCTAAAGGTATTACCGACGTCGTAGACCCGCACTTTCCTAGGACAAGAACCGTAATATCTGCCGACGGTTCCCAGAGCGACGTCGAAGGACGAAGGCTAATTACGAGGCGACAAGAGGTTCATTACCCGACGTGTAGACCAAAACAAGATTCATCAGAAGATCTCTTAGGACATATAATCTTCTCACTGGGTGGATTCTACATCAATGGACACCAGTTTGTTAAACTATCGAGTTCTACCTGAGTAACTTGTTTGATAATCCTTAGTTTAACGCTGTTTACCGTCCTGAGCCAGTCAGCGAAGCGAAAGTATGGACACCTCACTCGTCTATATGAAGAAGATCGATGTGCATATATAGTGCTGATTTCTATTCTTTCAGCATTTGAGAGCATTGTCTCAAGCCTCACATTTTACAACCATTCAAACCTTGGAGACTATTTCGTATCTACTTGATGAATTTGGGCAATAGTTGGGATAGACCAACCTCCTGTTGGTCATTTCTCTCTTAACTAACTATTTCATCAGTATTTCAACGGCACCTAATAGGACCCCCCTACTGGTGCGC
>LBNU01031635.1:44391-67786 GCA_014162995.1 Artemisia annua | reverse complement strand
TGTGGTAAAGATAGTTTCAGTTGTTGTTTGTGGTCAAAACATGTTTCTTTAGGTCTATTTAGCTCAGTCAAATCATAAACTCAGTAAGTTATTAGTAAAATAGTCAAAACTCACTTTAATCCCTTTTAGCTTGATCACTGTTAGAATTTAAGTGTCTATTTTTATCATATCAGTGCAATAATTAGTATTAAGGCCTAAATTAGTATAATTATATCATATAACAACTTAACAAGTCAGTAAATCAAGATAGAAGTTCATATAAGTCAACCTAGTAGTAATATCTAAAAAGTCAAAATCTTAGTAATATAATTTTTTGAATAAACTAGTGATTTTTATTGTGATCTATTTAGCAAGTTTTAGTTTGTATGCTTTTGGGATTTTGTTATTTTGTTGCTAATCTCCACTAGAATATTTTTATTTATTTTTTTAGCTTAACCAAACTGCTTTTTTTGGCTTATCTTTGAGCCTGTTTTTCAAAATAGTGTCCTGCTCACAGTCTCACAAGCTTTTTCTATAGCTTGCATAATCTTTACTAATTAGCCCTAGCTTGTGATGTTTGTTGTTTTTAGAAGCCCATCTGGCTAGGTTGATGTTCATGTTCTTGGTTTTTCATATGTTGCTTATTCTAACTGCTTATCATGCTTATTATGTTTTCTCAAAACAACTCCCTACACTGACTCATCAGTGTAGGTGAGCCTTATTCATAAGCTCAATAAAAGCTCTTTACTTGGACTCAACCTTTGTAATTTGGTTCTTTGAGAAGCCTATCCACCATACTCTAAGGTCCAGTGCTTATTTTCCATTTATAGCTTAATTATTTGATAAGGCTGCAATAAGCTTTTTCTTTGTCCCATTTTGTATCTCACTGAGCAATTCAGTGAGTTCACAGCTTTTTGATAAGCCCTTCATAAGCTCTCCAGTGGACCCCACTTCATAAGGGTGTTTGGAATTCAGTGTAAATTTGAAGTGCTTATTGGCTTATTACAAGCTTATTTGTGCTGATCTTTGCACCATTTAATTCATTTCCAGTCCTTTACACTTATTTGAATATTATTTTACCTTTGGTCTCTTGTATGAAGCTTATTCAAAGCTTATACTAGCTTAAATTTCCACTGTGAAGCCAAAAGCTTCACTGAATAAGTTCATAAGCTTCATTCTTGCTTATTTTTAAGTTCTAATTTTTTTATCTTTGTTAAAATTGTTTTATTCCAGTAGTATAATAGGTTCATAAAAAGAAATCCAAAAACATCAATTTAATAGAAGTGATAGCTTCTATTTAAGAAGCTTATTGCTTATTAGCTTATTTTCCCTAAGCACTTAGTGTTTTTATATTTTTCTTAGGTTCTTTTATTTATTTAAGAATTATATAAAAAGTTTCAGATTTTTCTTAGGTTATTTAGTATTTATAATAAATCAATAATAGTTTTAATAATAAATAAATAGTAATTAATTAATAATAAATACATAAAAAGTGTAATAATTATATTTTCAGTTTTAAAAATTGTTTTATAATATTTTAGACTTTTCTAAGTTTTAATTTCATTTATCTAGGCTTATTTTACATTTTCTTAATTTTTAGGTAATTATTAAATAGTTTAAAATAGTTTTTAATTAATAATAATTAATTAATAATTCTAATAAATATTTTTATTTTTTCAATAATTTTCTTATGTCATTAGGATTGTAAATATAATTTTCATATCCGTAGCCCTTTTATTTCTTAAAACCCACGTTTTATTTTGTACGTATACGTTAATTTAAACTAAACGTACGCGTTTTTAGGTTTTAAACGTTTTTAGGATATCTAATTTCACGTAATAGTTGATATAGCTTGTCTAAGCTATTTTCTTTCATATTCCTTAGTTTAATCACTCACACCCTTTTCCTGTTCAATTTCACCCGATTACAAATTCGTCGTATTACAGATTTCACACCTCGTCGGGACTTAACGACCCGGGAAATCACTGTATTCCTCGGAGACTTGGCCCCTATTCCTGTTCAATTTTATCAGATCACAGATACGTTGTATTGCAGATTTCACACCTCGTTGGGATTAAACGACCCAGGGATATTCTGTACTCCTTTGGTGTAATTGCATTGTGTCCTTGATAGTTTGACTTTTGTTGACCAAATCCTTGGTTGATAATAGTTGACTGTTTCAGACCAATCAGTACGAATAAACAAAATGTCTAATGCATTTTATGATCAAAAGAACATTTTCTTAATCACTAGATTTTTTATAAAATCTCACAAATATTTTATATCTTTTAGAAAATCATTTTTGGTATTAAATAAATATGTTAAATCCATTATAAATATATGAATTCAAATTTTTAATCAAAAATGACAAAAATGTTTCAGAAAAACCTTCCCCAGTAAAAGACAAATTTTATAGCCGTTACAGGGGGCGGCCCCCTTAATTGTATGGGCGGCCCCCTTAATAATTAAGGGAACCGGTCACGCTCCTCCAGCTGTAAAATTTGCCTATAAATACTGGGTGATTCCTGGCATTTCTCCTCACCTTTTGCCCCTTTCTGTTCTAATCTCTCTACATAATCTTTCTAAATCCTTTGATCATATAATCATAAGCTTTTGTTTTAGTATCGCAAGCTTGCAACCATTAAGGTGTAAAAGAGATACTTCTACTCTTTCAAAGACAAGAAAAGTTATTAGCAATTAGTGGTGATACCACCTAAGTTGTTGGTGTATTATACTTTGTGATCTTCATCTTGTTGGTGATTATACTCTTGTGAATCATTCTTCATTTGGCATAAGGTATATAAATATACTTGACTATATATTATATATATATATATTATACATATATTATACATATATATATATATATATATATATATATATATATATATAATATATATATATATATATATATATATCTATATATATTATATATATACCTATATAGTTGAAGGAGTGTATAATAGTTAGATAGTTGTGAATATATAGTAAGTTTGATTAGATTGGTGGGTTAGTTGGTAGAGTTGTGAGAAGATTAGAATAGAGATAAGTTGTGAAGAAGGGAGTGGTGTGAAAATAGAGCTAAGTGTGAAGAAGAAGTAGTGGTGTGAGAACTAGAGCTAAGTAGAAGAAGTAGAGGTGTGAAGATCTAGAGCTAAGTCGTGAAGAAGTAGTGGTGTGAAGAAGTTGTGAAGAAGTCGTGTAGTGACTTGTGGTGTGAGATTGTTCTAGCTACGATTAGGACTCGACATTTAGCTTAGTGTCGTTAATTGTGTACAGCAAAGTTGTGTAAGGTTTTCCGCCTAAGGGCTTGTGCATAGTGAAGAAACTCTCGAGTTAGGTGCTCGGGAGTGAGTAGGGCGAAGAGGTGCTTCAGCGCGAACACTATAAATCTCTTGTCTCGCGGTTCGATCTTTCCATCTCTTACTTATTCTTATTACATTATTATTGCTTTATACTTAATACTAATTGTTCATATTGTGCAAGACTTGATTTCACATAACTCGATCAATAGTTTTAAAGTAAACATTTTAAAAACAAAGGTATTCATAACAAATTAAAAGACGTAAAATATTCACACCCCTTCCTAGTTTTCCACTATAGCTACTAAATAACACGCATACCAATTTTTAGAGTATGAGGGCTTATAATAAGCTGATTAAAAATCAAAAACTAGGGCTGAGTTGGACAAAAATTTGACTGATGCAGTTTTCAAAATGGGCCTACTTTGGGCTACTGAAAAGCTAACCAAAACCTACTATAAAAAATCAGAAAAATATGAAACAATTAGAATACCAACTAAATTACAGATGTACCAAATTTTAGCTTATAAGAGCTTATAATGAGCTTTTTAAAAATCATAAACAGTGTTGTTTTGGGCAATGTGTGGTTATGCAGTGGTATTTTGAAAATGGGTAAAAAGTTGGATTTTTGACCTACAACCTAGGATACTAGATATCAGGTAAGTGCATTAACCTATTTTGAACTAAACTAAGGCAAGAACGACAACTAAATATGGCCTAAGCTAAGTTATCTAATGCTACTAATTTAAAACAGTTATAATCTAAAATTTTTAGAAAACTAAACAATAAGCTTTAAAACTACTTAGAAATGCTAGAATAAGCTTTTAAACTACTACTAATACTATTAGAGAGCTGATTGAAATTGGATTTTTGGTAAAAAAACAACTTTTAGCTAAAATGGCACCTAATGCCAAACACTAGTTTAACTTCTCAAAAATGATTTTTGAACTATGAAAACCTGATGTGAACCAAATCTTGTGAACACAAAAGTTAAAATAGGTCTAAAACAACTTAAAAGGCAAATTTGAATCAAGATTAAGCAGTGATAATAAGCAACAAATGATAAGCAATTTTGACTAATTGGGCAGACCTTAACTAAAACCTACTCTAATAACTACCAAACTACAAGCTAAACATAATAGGCAATAAATAACAGGAATAAGCTATCTCATACTATAATAAGCAACAAAGTAGGCCAAAAATAAGTAGTAAGAATAAGTTAGAAGCAAAAAAAGCAATGTTTTGTTTTTTATTTATTTATTTATTTTTTTGATTTTATGAAAACTTTAGTAAAATGCTCTTAAAACAGTTTAAAGGTAATCAAATGCTCACAATAAGCTATGGTTGAGCTTACATGAGCTTAAGTGAATAGTAAATAAGCTTAAAGAACATATTTTTAAAGTAAATAAAAGCTTAAATGAGTAAATAAGACAAGAAATAAGGAAAGCTTGGAAATTTTGATTAAATGAATGTAAACGTACAAAACTTAATTTAAAAGTTGAAAACTTAAATGACAATAAGCTAAAACATGAATAAGCCAAAATTACCCTAATTCTAGAAAACTACTACTATTTCCTACTCTACTCTAAACTACCCTACTCCTACTGCCTTTGAAAGGCTACACATGCTATCTATTTATACTAGAGGAATGCTCTCTTGCTCTTGTGCTTCTGTTTGTGTTTGTTGTGAGAGTGTAAACAAGCAAGAGTCTCATTTGTGCTTTTCCAAATCAATCTCAGCCATGGATAAAAACTTGGTCGCAAAGCCTTTCAATCACAGCCATTGATTGGATTTTCACCCTTTGGATTCATGAGGTGGCATGGGGGGATGGGACATTATGTGAAGTATGCTTGCCTTATAGCAGGCTGAGGTGGAGAAGAAAGGGACAGGGGAATAGTGTTAATAGCGAGAAGGGGTATACTGGGTGTGGTATGGTTTGACTATTTTGTTGACCCCGTTTTTTTTATCAAAATTGGTAATGGGTTGGTTAATCGTGGATTTGGGTTTGTGAAAAGGGCTGATGGGTTTAGGTTAAATGGGTTTTAGGTTTTTAGTAAAAGTATAAGGATTATTAGTTATAAAAAAGGGTTTAGTGTTTTGTAAAAAAAAATAGCTTTTTTTTTAATTTTTTTTGTAGTTTTTTTTAACTAAAACTTAAAAATTAACAAAAGAAAAGTTTTAGAAAAATAATTTTTAGTTTTAATAAAAAAAGTTTTAACAAATGTTTTTAGGATTTTATTTGGAAAATTGAAATTATGATTGGTTTTGAAATTGGGTTTTGGGATCGAGGGTAAAATGGTAATTTTGGTTTTGGGTTCGTTTTTCCAAGCACACCACCATGACCTTTCTCGGGATTGACTTTGACTTTTCTTTTCTTCAATAAATGCTCTAATGCTGTCGAGTCTACCCGAAAATGTTCTCTTTTTTTATTTTTTTTATTTTTTTTCCCAATCCAAGCTCGGTTTTATCCACTTTTGCCTTGTTTTCAATCCTTTTGTACCTAAAACACATAAAAACACAAACCAAGGATATTTGCAATATATTATGGTCAATTTTGGTGTTTTTGGTCGTTTTTGTGGGTTTTTCTGGTATAAAATGATGAGCAAAAGGCCACTTATCAGTAACTTCTTTTGTTTGGATAGTGGCTTGCTTTCTATACCCTATTAATATACTTGATATTAAAAAAACTAAATAGTTTTATAAAGTTAGCCCTGTGGAAAACTAGAAGGGGGGTTGAATAGTTTTACCTCTTTTTAATTTGTTCAATGTATATTTGAAAACCTTCAATTAGAGTTTATTATGAAAACAACATATAATCAATATGATCAATTATATATGTATGCTTTTGTATTTGCTTTCAAAACTTAGTTTTATGAATAGAGCTTTGGTTGATCTATATGTGAATATGTTTTCCTTTTAAAATCTTCAAACGTTTTGTATCAAATTATTGATTAAGTTAAATTCAACATTAGAAGTGTGAATAATACATCTACGTCCATTAGACCATATCATATAATTATACATCCTATCACAATATTAACATCTATCTACAACACGATCAACATCACAACAATATAAGCAACAACTAAAACACATAGGCAAGGATAGATATAAAGCGATAAATGCAAGAATAAATGAAAAGAGATAAGAGAAAGGAAATGCAAACCAGACACGAAGATTTATAGTGGTTCGGCTACAAGGACACCTTCCTTGCCCTACTCCACTCCCCGAGTCACCTACTCGAGAGTTCACAACACTACTCAACAAGCTCCCTTTTGGCGGAGAAAACCGTACACGCTTTTGATCACTACACAACTTCTACACACGACTTCTTCACACCACTACTTCTTTGCAACTACACTACTTCTTCACACCACTACTTCTCCACGACTACATGTCTTCTTCACACTACTACTTCTTCACAACTACATGACTTCTTCACCCTACTACTTCTTCACACCTCTTCTTACTCACCTATTGATTCACTACTAAGTAAGATCATCTTGATCTACTTATTACATATACTTACATAACTTATTTCTGCAACTTCACATCAATACTAACTAAACTCTAATACTTCTTTGACTTGATGATAAGAAGTATTCTTCTCTTGCACTTTGAGTGATGAAGGATTGAATCACTTGAAACAAAAGCTTATAATCTTATGATCAAAGGATTTAGAAGGATGTTTAGAAAGGATTGGGACTGATAATTTTCATGCAAAAGGTTAGGAAAAATAGTAGAAATGAGCCAGTATTTATAGGCAAAAGAATCTGACAACAGGAGCGTGCCGACCCCCTTAAATAGTGGTCGGTCCCCTTAAAATTAATGGGGCCACCCTTACAATTAAGGGGGCCGCCCTCTTGTAACGACCAGACTTTTTGTCCTATTCTGGTGAAAGTTTATTTGGTGAAAATCTAACTGATTTTGGTTAAAATTTTGAATTCATATATTTATTATGAATTAAACATTTTCCTTTAATTACCAAAAATGTTTTTCAAAAATATATAACATGTTTATAACATTTTATAAACTTTTTAGTGTTTAAATAAAAATCCCTTTGATCATAAAATGTATTAGACATTTGTTTATTCATACCTTAAGTGATTGTTGAAGCATACTCGAGACGTTGGGATGTCGAGAGATGTTGACGTTTGAATGCATAGATGACTTGTGATCACAAGTAACTTAAGCACTTTACGTTATGTTTTGTAACTTACATCTTTGTAATCATCAAAACATGAAGATGATGTTTAGATTAAATATCGTAATATTTATGCCAACAATCTCCCCCTTTTTGATTATGACAAACTATGTAAACTATAACTCATAGTAAAATGTATAAGTTACTTGTTTACACTTCTTCTCCCTCTTTTGTCGAAGCAAAAAGGTGGATTCCTAGACGAGACTTCTACTACACTTCAATCCTTGAAATAAAGAGGCGAGCTTGCATCATCGTAAGTGAAGCCTTGATCCTATCATCCTCTAAGACATTGACATCCTTTGAAATTGACCCTAGTGGATCCATGGATCAAATAAATAGCAAACGTTCATCCTGCATCGAGAGTTAGTTTTGTGCAACAAAAATATATAAATAGGGATGAAGTACACATAACCAATGCTCCCCCTTGGTGTATGCTCCCCCTTGGTGTACACTCCCCCTTGTTTGGGGCACCAAGAAATCAAGAAATGAAAGAGTGCTACAAGGCAAAGTTAGTAGAAAAAAAATGCACAAATATATAAAGATGATGATAGATATATGCATGACTCTAATCGGGGAACAAGATATGGATGTCAAAGGTATATCGACTAAAAGTATGACACATGCAATTATTGTTTTTCTAGCTCAATTAGAGTGAAGATGAGAATGGTATGTTCTTTTAAGAACGTAGAAGAATGAGGAAGGATGAGCGTGAATGGAATTGGAAGGTGAAGGTTGACAAATATATTGTTTAACAAAGGTGGATGATTGGGAATTGATTTTTTTTATTTAGGTGTTTTGTTGGTTGACGACCGAAGGTAGATATGTGAAATGAGGTGGTTGAGTGAGGGTAAGGATGTTGGATTAATGGAGGTATATTTTTGGGTTCATAGATGTTGGAGAGTTTGGTGGTGGAGAGTTTGGAGGTGGAGAGTTTGGAGCGGAGGAGGTTGATTGAGGATTAGAGTTTTGTGCTGGTGGAGGTGTTGGATGAGATCTAGTGAGACGGTACTCAATCCAAGAGAAATGTTCATTTAAGGCAATGGATTGTTTTTGGAGAAAGATACAACAAGGATAATTGTTGACATGTTTTTCAACTTGATTCAAGTTGTGGGGTGATGAAGGTGAGGTAGAAGGGGATTGATCCAAGTTGCGTTGAGCAAGGTGTAAAGCAAGAAGAGCACTTAGCTCATGGCTTCTTTAAGTTCTTCAATGAACTTCAAGTGATCAAAAGAAGGTGATGATGGTGGATTGTGGTTTTTATTTGGAATGGATGTTTGAACATGCAACATATGAGTAGCACGTGAGTTGGTAGGAAGTGGTGGTGATACTTTTGGTGGTAGAAACATTTGTGAGTTTAGGTAGTCATTGATGGATGAGGATGAAGGTATGGAAGAAGAGGATGTTCCACGAGTGGATGGTGTTTTGGATGGTGCATTTGGTGCACTAGGAGATGAGCATTTTGGTTCAGGTGATGGGGTTGTGTTGTCATCTTTGGTTATGTCAATGAAGAGTTGTTTAGGAGTGATGATGAGGATCTTTTGTTTCTTTGATGTTTTGGAAATGGAAGTTTTTGCTGAATCCATGGTGGATTATGGTGATGTGTGTTGGAGGTGAAGGGTGAGATGAATGTGTATTATTGGGAGCAAGGATGAAGGTGTATTTGGGTGATCAGATGGATGGTTGGTTATTATGATTTGATTTGTGAAAGGGTTCATTTGAGTGAACATGAGGTTTGTGTATCATGAAGTAGGGGTGAGCATCGGTCCAGGACCGGACCGGACCGGACCGACAGGACCCAGGACCGAATTAGCCAAAAAACCAAGACCGAGGACTGGACCGAATATGGTCGGTCCGGTCCGGTCTCGGTCGGTCCGTCGGTCGGTCCGGTCCAACAAGGCCAAATAATTGGTTATTCATCTAGACCGGACCAGACCGGACCGAGGACCGAAATAGCCAAAAAGCTAAGACCGAGGACCGGACCGAATGTGGTCGGTCCAGTCCAGTCTCGGTCGGTCCGGTCCGGTCATTTGCTCAGCCCTATCATGAAGTATGGTTTGACCTTCATGGGTTAAGTTGTAGTGGTGATGACACACATTGTAGAGTGTAGGGAATGGTTACATGGTTGAATCTTTTTGTGAGGATGACTAGATGGAGTTATTGGTGAGGATGGGAAATGAGTATCAAGTGGTGTAATTGGTGAGAGTGAAAGAGCGATGTTCATGGAAGGAGTGACTTGGTTTTTCATTTCACTTTGGTGGTTTGAGTGTGTAAAGGTTATGAGGTTTGAGTGTAAGGTAGAAGGATATGGGTGAGTAAAGGTTATGAGGTTTGCGTGTGTAAAGATTATGAGGTTTGAGTGTGTTTTCCCTTCCCATTAAATTCGTGCTAATCCGGACATAAAGTGTAACATGAATAGGGGAGTGAGTATGCATGGAGACTTTAGGACACCTAAGGTTCTAATGAAATAAGGGTATAAATTTTAAGGACAAGAAAAATATCCTAGGATGGATGAGACATATAGAATTAAGCATGTAAAAGCTTTTAAGCATGTATTATATATATATATCTTAAAGTATATCATATTAAAATAGTTAGAGAAAGATAGAAACTATTATACTAAATATGCATTCAACAACCAAGCAAATAATTACGAAGGCATATAATCAAATCACATAGGAGCAAGTAAACATCTTGAAATTTCATATATGCGAGATGCCATAAATTTAGGAATGAAAGACTATAGTGAAAAACAAAGTTCATAAATGCAAACTAGCGTTAGTTATATTTAGGTAAAACAATTTAATCAAGTTGGAGAATGAGTATGGGACTATTACTAGTGGTGCTCAATTCAGGCTAAACACGACAATTTTTACAGGTTACACACACACAACTTCTCACATAGAAGCAATTCAACCGTTAGGTTAAATTGAATTTCTAGTAAATAGATTCTCCAGTAGTCATTCTCTTTTTAGAAGAAATTGAGTTCCTAAATTTACCTAACGAAGGGTACCAAATATGAAATTTGCCTGGTTCACTAATACTTAGCTTAAGTGACTCAAACATCATGTTTTTATGAAGGTAAATCTAGATGATATATTTTACTCACGATTCTAATAGAGACGTGTTACATGTTTAGATAAGAGTAAACAAAATGTTTTAATCTTTTGTTTATGATTTATCGGTTGTTTGGTTTTAATGACATATTACTTGATTTAATAAATGTGCTTGATTGAAGAATGCTCCTTAGCATATCTTGTTAAATGAATCTCATTAAGATTATTTATCTTAAATGAGTTTGTGATTCTCAAATGTTATTAAACCTAGAAACTTATATATTCTTAAACAAATATTATTTTCTTTGATTTTTGCCAATGTTATATACCATAATTTAACTAGTATTAAAAAATGACTTTTACTTGTTTATGCATTGTGACAACTTATTTTTATTTACTTGTTTTATTTTTTTTATTTATTTATTTTTATATTATATATATATATATATATATATATATATATATATATATATATATATATATATATATATATATGTATATATGGGTACTACCAGAGATGTTATCTCCACTGGTGATGATGGGACAGTCACCTTTGGAATTGACAGACCTCGTACGTACAATGATCTCAATGAAGCGGAAAAGAAACGATATGATGCTGACATTCGTGCTTCAAACATGGTGGTACAAGGGCTACCGAAGGACATCTACAAACTGATTAACTTCAACACTGAGGCCAAAGCCGTTTGGGACAATGTCAAAATGTTGCTAGCTGGTTCAGAACTAACAAAGGAAGATCGTGAGTCTCAATTGTACGATGAATTCGAGCACTTTAAGATGAACCCTGGTGAAAGCCTCAATGATTACTATGTCAGATTCCACAAGCTTGTGAATGACATGAGAATGATCAGAATGACAATGCCCAACATCCAACTCAACTCAAAGTTCGTCAATAACATGTCACCAGAATGGGATCGGTTTGTCACAGCTGTGAAGCGAAACAAAGGACTCAGAAACACCAACTATGAGCAACTCTATGCTTATCTGCAACAACATGAGAAACATGCCATGTATGATCGTCAGCTAAGAGAGAAGTTTCATCCCTCAAATGATCCTCTTGCTCTAATCTCTAGTGCTCAAGGACTCAACCAATTCTCAACTGACTTAATCAACCCTCCAATCACTGCTCAAGCAACACAGAATCAGTCTTCTCTTGGTCAAGCCTCAATGCAATCAGCAAGTGTCAAAACAAATTCACAAGAATCGGGAAATTCCTACATGGACAAGAGAATTGATAATCTCTCCAATCAAGTCTCTCTGCTGGTTCAACACTTCAGAAGTACTCTTCCTCAAACCAACAATCTACTCAGAACCTCATCTAATCCACGTAATCTTGCTGTTGTGGAAGATGGGCGTGTTGTGGTTCAGGGAAGACAGAATGTCCGAGGAAATGTTCAGAACAGAATGGGTAATGGCAATCAAGGACAAGGAAGAATCAAGTGCTACAACTGTGGTGGGCTAGGACATATTGCAAGAAATTGCACTGAACCAAAACGTCCTCAGAATTCCGACTACTTCAAAGATAAAATGCTGCTGATGCAAGCCCAAGAAAATGGAGTGCAATTGGATGAGGAACAACTGCTATTTCTTGCTGGTGATGAAGGAAATTCCTTTGATACTGATGTGGATGATCAACCAGTTCAGGATCTTGATTCTGATGTTGATGATGAACCTACTACACAAACCATCTTTATGGCCAAGCTTACATCAGCAGTCACATCGGCAAATCAATCAGGAACTTCCAAATCATCAATCATTTCTGAGGTACTCAAATTATATGACACATATGAAACAAGTGCAATTCCAACGATGCTCAATGAGGTACATCAAACTAGTATTGTCACACCAGATGATGTTGATTTGAAAAACACTAATGTTCCCTCTAAACAAAAACATATGGATAACAATAAAGAGTCTGATGGACCCAGTAGAGCATCTGACGTTGCACATGTTGATGATGTAATGCACAACCAAAGGACTCATAACGAAGTAAAACACACCGACATTATTGATTCAGATCCTGCTGATATGGGTAATAGCAATGTTGTCCCATATGAGAAATATTTGAAACAAAGTGTCGAGACTGCTTTACCAAGTAATGACTCTTGTGTTAATAATGATACGTGTGAATATGATGAATCTGCTGTTATACCTGATGATACTCTGAGCACTAGGATTAATATTCTTAAAGATCAGGTGAATATGTATCAACAACGTGCAAAATTTGAGTTAACCGAACATGAACAGAAAATGGATTGGCAAATGTGTACATATATTACCGAAAGGAATTTAAAGGAGGAAAAGTTAAGAGTGGAAATAAAATCTTTGCAAAATCAAATCGATCAAACTGTTAAACAAAAACAAGAGATTCAAAATAGTGTCATCACACTAAAACTAGATTTTCAGAGTAAGGAAGCCAAACTCCTTAACAATTTTTCCAATTTAAAGGCCTTAAAGAACAAGCTTGAAAACAAATTGTACACACAAGGCCAAACCATTCAAACTGCTCAAATGATACAAAAGCACATTAAGCTTCGTGATAAACATAGTGATAAGGATACATGTGTCCCTAAAACTAATTTTCTTATGAGCGTTAGTGCCTCTCAACCTACCTTATATGACTATAATGTGATGCTTAAGCCCAATCATGATCCCCCTGATGTGCGTGATACAGAAGAGATTGATGAAATTGAAACAGAAAATAGGAAAAGACTTGAGAACAAGATGAAGGATCCCACGAGCATTGAAAAGCATGTTAATGTCAAGCCCCATAACTATTATGAGCAGAACCGATTAACTGTCTTTGTTCCCCAAACTAGGTTAACCCCTGAACAGATTTTTTGGACCTTAGATGTTGAAAAAATGAAAGCAGTACAACTTATGGCTTCCACTCCCCTTAAGTTTGCTACCCCAACGGTGTATCCTCCCAATACACCTATGAACCTAGTTCAGATAGCTCTTTCCACTCAATGTAAAACTCTTATTAGCATGTATGTTCTGTATCAAACGTTTGCGGATTTTGACAAAACATGTAAAAAGAGGATTACTCCAACGGGAATTACTAAGGGTGAAAGGGGTTTTGAAGTTACAAAAGAATGCTATCTCACAGAAGTCATTCTGTTTTTCAAACAAAT
This sequence comes from Artemisia annua, assembly GCA_014162995.1. NCBI lineage: Eukaryota > Viridiplantae > Streptophyta > Magnoliopsida > Asterales > Asteraceae > Artemisia > Artemisia annua. The sequence continues at coordinate 54,096 of LBNU01031635.1, read as the reverse complement.
CAAAAACCACTTTGAATGCATGGAAACGTCTCTTAAATCAGAGATCAATGAAATGAAAGAGGTGTTTAAAAACCAGGAATGTGAAGGAAGACAAACTGTAATAGATCTTCAACATAGTGAAATTTCAAGGAAGAATGCTCTCATCATGAATGATAATTTGATTGCTATGTGCATTGCTCAAGATGTGTTTTATACTGCTACTGATTCTTCTTTCTTAGGTCACCATATTGTAAACACAAGTATTGATTTGATAGAAATAAGATGAGAAATAGAGTTTGGTTGATTAGATCAAATATGAAGAATAAAAGTGCAAGAGTTTCCTTATGTAAATGAAATAACCAACAAGAAATAAGAATACATGAGATTCCTATTTATAGGAGAGGAGCTAGGGCAACACTCCCATTCTCCTTCCTTTTTCTAAACGTTTGGGCTTGTGTCCCATTGGACGTGTGATGGACTCACACGTTTACATAAATAAGATAAATAACTTAGCAACCTATTACATTGACTGAAATAACTAAGACTTGACTAAACGTTGATAAACTTAGGTTCTAACAATCTCCCCCTAAGGATCGGTTGTGAAGGAGTGATGTTCGTCACAGTCATTTGAGGTTGCTTGACGTCTTTTTCTTTGGACTTTAGTTGTGGCTTTCATAGCTTTAGACGTCTTCAAAAATGATTAGTATAAATGATTCATCGTTCTTTGTTCTTTATCTCTGAAGATGTGATAGTGATCAATCTGATGTGGTGATCTGCGATTTGTCACTTTCTTAGACTCCAGTAGATCTGCATCTTTCCGACATGCTCATACACCTTTGACGTTTGAAACTTTCATATTTGTGAAGCTCTCTTTTCATATGTGAAGATTCTTTATGTTGACGTAGAATCCTTCTTTAGACGGTGTTGTACTTAAGATCGTTTGTCTTTATCACGTTGTAGATTCTTTTGGCATGGAATCCGTCTTTGACATTTGTGTTGCTTCGATCTTTCATGAGAGCTTTCATAGTTTTTGAGATGTAAGTATGAGCATGTGGAAGCTGGTGTTCAGGATGGTGGTTGTACCTGCATTGAAACAGTTANTCTTTAGACGGTGTTGTACTTAAGATCGTTTGTCTTTATCACGTTGTAGATTCTTTTGGCATGGAATCCGTCTTTGACATTTGTGTTGCTTCGATCTTTCATGAGAGCTTTCATAGTTTTTGAGATGTAAGTATGAGCATGTGGAAGCTGGTGTTCAGGATGGTGGTTGTACCTGCATTGAAACAGTTAGCAATAAAACATCCGGTACTCACAGGTTTGGAGTTAGAATTCGTCAACAGTATAGTGTGAAGACTCCTTCTAATCTTTACCAAGGCCGTTCCTAATCGGATACCCCCTAGAGGGCTTACACAGACATACATAAGTACACCCACGATTAGGTGAGTCGCTGGAGATCACCCCACGACTGTAGACCGTTTGAGACCATCGAACACAATAAGCGTAATTCACAAGGAATCACCGAAGTGACCTGCTGTCAGGGCTGTTTGATGTTGACCCTGGCAGGAATTCCGTTCAATCATTCGAGAAATACATAAGTAAATCCCTCATAAACGTTCAAGGCAGATTGCTATGATCTGCGAAGGACTCGATAATTTACACTTAGTATCCAATGATGCAAGACACTTAGTGTAGAAGAATTTTGTGTTCCTAAGAGATCTTTTATGTTATCTCGTGGCTCTAGACTCGATAAGTGCACAATTTGCTCATCGGAGGTGTGGAGCAGAGTACCTCCTTTTCAATATTGACACACTCGTAATGAATGGTCAATAGATTATGCAGGGTTCTCCGTGAGAATGAAACAAACATCTTTTGAGAGATGCCTGAGTGGCTAAGAAGGTTTAGGTGCGTTGCGTCACTGGGTCCATGACGTCTTTATCTTCAATACCGGTGTCGCATTAGCAACGACCAGTAGCAAATGAATTGAACCCGGTGTCTGACCTAAGGTTGATAAAATGGAGGGCTATTTCTCTTCACCCTTTTCATTCATTTTCTTTTTAATTCTTCAACCCATTCTTTTCCCTTTCATTCTTTTCTCCTTTTGTTATATCATACCTGAGGACTTCTAATTTCTAACTATTGGTGATGTCCTTGGGTAGATCCCTCCGGTTTAGGCGGATCATAGGATGGTTTTTCCTATCCTTAGTCACCTTGTAACTCCATGACTATCCTATTGATGCCTTTAAACCAAATTATTGAAAAACTTTCAAAGTGTTTATGAGTATAAAACCTTTTTGTTAACACTTTGAGGTTTTGGATTTTTTAATAAGAGACTCCCCCTTCACATATGCTTATGAATGTTTTCAGAAATTTGCATATGCGGGAAGAGTTGGCACTTTTTGAATTGATCCACTCTTAATAGACATATACCCGAGGGACACATTTACGTTGCTTAGTTAAAGGGATGCATTATCATTTTTTAGGTGATAACTAGCCCTAATAACTAACTTGATGTTGTTAACATTCCTAAAAGGAAGTTAGACCTGTCAAAGTAAACATCTAGAAAGAGTTTCTCGAAACGGTACTTTATACTCGGATAAATCCTTTCGAATACTAACTTTTGTTGTTTGTCAATTCGTGGGTCAATTCTGAGTCTAGCTCGCACAAGATAAGACTTTTGACATCATATTTTAATCACTTTTTTTCTTCTCCCCCTAAAAAATAGCATATCAAATGTTGTTTTTGTAAACGTTTTGATTAAAATATGCCTTTTTGAGTCTTATGAGGAGAAATCAACAAGACTTTAAGATTTTAAGAACGATGTTTGAAATCAAGTACTCCCCCTCAACAAGTGATTACTTATTGATGTGTAATACTTGTCTTTTGAGCAGAATTGTAGAAATTATGAAAAGTTTGTTAATTCTACTCAAAAGTAAGAAGCTTTCGCTCCTTATATGATGATTGTGGCACTGAAGCGTACCACAGTGTCCTTTAAATACAAAGTGCGGGTTGTACACTGTTATGTGTGCACAAGCCTTAATAATTACAAATCAAATCAAATAAATGAAAATATTGAAATTTTGGTACCGGAAGAATGTAAGCTATGCATCAAAGAATGTGAACTGTGGATCTGGTCGTCTAAACGTCAAGACCGGAAATGAAGGACGAATACCAATGTAACTTTCCAACATTCTGATCTGTTGACGACGGTACAACCTCTCTTCAATGGTATGGACAAAGTTGCGTATCATTCTGCGTCCATTAGCTTTCCACCTTGTTTCCTGACCTTCTTTCAACCTTTTCTTCTCATCATCTAACCTTTCTACCAATCCATCATGAACTCTTAGAAGTGTCTCGTCACAAACTTCGGAATTTCATCGAACTGCATAAGACGAACCTATTCATCTTGTTGAGGTAGATGATTCCGAACGATGGTTGTTACACGAGAGTATACTGTGATAGCTCTAGAATTCCTGGAAATATGAGCTGTGGTTCGGTGAGGTTGATGGTGTTTTGATAACTCTCCACGCCTAGTTGAAGATCTTCCACCCTTTCTTGAACTATAACCCGTCTGATGTAGAGTAGGAGAGACGCGATGAAGTTGTATTGAGTTTCCCTTAGGAAGTTAAGCATTTTTCCTTGAACCTTCTCCAAATACATGTCTTCAATGTCATTCAGGTTCAAATCTAGGAAGTCTGCTTCACAAAACTTGTACTTCTTCTCGTCTAGTCTCTTGACGACGATTTCCTTCATGAAAGCGTAGTTGAATCTTTTCTCTTCCACGATCTCCATTATGGCAACGATACGAAGCGGTTGCTTCACATTTTCACTGGACTTGAGATGTAGTCTATGGGTATAGCCAAGCTTTCATTTTTCCGGCCAGTGTTGAATACCGAGAAGAGCTTCTCTGTTGTATGTGACAACTGATTGGCAGTAGATTGGTGCGGACTCTTCAATGTCAGGTAGTTCATATCGGGCTGCTGGAATTGAAAGTGTTAGTGAAGATGCGTATCATTCCTTTGAAGTTTCGTGAGCGTGTTGGAGATATCGGAAGTCGTTGTTGAAGAAGTGTCTGTAAGGGATCTTGGGTCTATCTGGAAAGCCTAGTAGAGGCAACGGTTTTGTCCAATCTGTGAAGTAAGGTGTCTTCTTTTCTGTGTCGACATTTGATTCAGGGTTGAGCCAGTCGAATGAGCCGGATAATGCGCAGGCTATGTTCTCCATATGGTAATCAAGTTCGACTTTATTTCCTGACCTTTTCTTCAAAAAGTCCGTAGCTTCACGGTTGATACTTCTCAGTTCTGCTTTAGACAACCGTTCAACTTGAAGACCCGATATAATACTCTGAGTCATCTGCAAAGTATTTCCAAGCATTGGTTCTTCAGTCTCAAGTGATGGTTGTGCTTTGATCATTTCGGTCAACCAATCAGAATTAGGAGCTTCGTCCACATCTAGCCATGAGAAGTGAGTGGTCTTTTGCTTCTTTTTCTTTGACTTTGACGACTGCTTCTTCTCTTTAGTCTTTGTTGTAGATGATGGACCAGCTTGAAATTCAGGAATTTCTGATTCAGGAATTGCTGATTCTGGTTCTTCATGAGTATCAGCTGGTTGAAACATGACTTGTTCTTCTGATTGTGTCGGACCGGAGCCGGATGCTGGAGCTTGTTGTTTGGAAGGAGGAGCCTTGGAAGTCTTGTGCGGCTGTTGTGAAGAAGATGGTCCTTTTGATTTCTTTGACTTCTTGCTTTTAGGATCAGAATCAGGATCATCATCTTTCCTTGGTCGTTTGTGCTTGCCGGCTGCTTCCTTGCATGATTCTTTCGAGGCAATGGTTTGAAGTGCCTCGAACATTGTTGAATCTTCAGGAGTTTTGTCCTCCTTATTCCTTAGCTTTGTAGCCAACAGGGCTTGAAGTTGTTTAGTTGAGAGTGCATCTGGAGATGGAGGAGCCCTGTCTGTGCGAAGGTAGAAAGGAGTGGACTCAAGCATACACTCGATGCTGTGCTTGATCCTGGAGTTCAGCTTTGTACGAATCGGCTCTATAAGTTCAGACACAGCTGGTGTAGCAATTGCAACAAGATTATCATGAAGATATTCATTGGTGTATTCCTTGATCATCCCACCCATGTCAGCAAACATAGGCTTGTCGACAAGTGCTTTTGCTTCCTGAAGATCTTTGACTTGTGAAGTCAAAGTTTTTACCTGTTGTGAGAGCAGTTGGACTTGGTCATTAAGATCTCTAGTTTGATGTTGTGTCTCCTTCCTTTTCTTCCTTGCCAAATCGAAAGCTTTCTTGATCCGTTTTGATGCTGTCAATGATGCTTTGCCTCCCTTCCGTTTCTTGATTGATTTGCTTTTGGATGTTTTCTTTGTTGGTGGTGGTGAAGAGTGATGTGATGATGATGATGAAGATGATTCATGCTCTGGTTCTGATGGAGGAGGTGAGGGATCCCTTGGAGGTGAGCCTGATGGAGTCGGGGGATTCTGTGAAGATGAGTGCGGAGGACTGTTGATATATTGATTAGTGTCAATGAGTTCTTCGTCTTGATCGAGTCCACGAAGCAATCTATCCGTCCCTTCTTTAGCTTTCCTCTTGATTTCCTCATCTCTCTGAACTTGAGCAACGAATTCAGGTGTGATGTACTCAGTCCGCTCTTGCTCTTTATCTTCCTCTGTAGCTTCTTCCATGATGGTGTTCCCTTCAGGGTCACGTTGTTCAGTTTCGGTCTGAGGAACTACAGTGCTACTAGAGCCAGCCTCATGTCCTTGAAGATTAATCGGTGTTTGATGAGGTTGTGGATGTTGGAGATTAAGTAGTACAGCTGCCCTGAAATCTTTCTCTTCCTGCTTCTTTTCAGCCCTGGTGTCGACAATGATACTCTTGAGTTTTCGTTTGTCAACCAGTGGCTCTGCAGTTGGTTCATCTTCCGCTTCTTCATCACGAATAGCGTCACTCGGTTCATTGATGGTAATACCCGTACCTCTTCTTTGTTCTTGCTCGGCAGTTTCCTTGCTTAATTGTTTTGTCAGTTCAAGCCCTGGAAATTCCTCTTCTTCATCTTCTTTGTCATCCTGAGCCTTTGTCCTTCTTTTATAATCTTCTTCGTCATCTGATTCAGAGCCGAACTCAGAGTCGGTTTCTGTTTCATATGATGAAGCTGATGGTTCATCTTGTGGAATCTGCTTTGGAGCAGCTTTCCTTCTTGGTCTGGTGGGTGGCTTTTGGGCAGTCTTTGGTTGTTGTGTAGTAGTGGTAATGCTAGAGCTTCCAGACTTGCCACCCCTCCTGCTTCGGGTTTGAACAATTGAAGCTGGTACTTCTTCTTTCTCAGTGTAACCAACTCTCCCAGCTTTGAATGCTTTGTCATAAATCTTGTAGTTCTGAGTCTTTCTGATTTCATCATCCAAGAAATGATAAGGGATTCTCATTCCTTTTGTCCTTGGAACGAATCTGATGGTCTTGATGAAGGAAATCCTATGATCTTTGTTGAATATGTCCTTTGGTTCAGTCCTGTCGTGCATCCTCTTGATATAGTCAGGGGTTTTCTCACAGAAGTATTCGATGAGCAATTTTGTGAATCTAATGAACGGAATCACGGTCCTGTCACGGTCAGTCTGAATGTGATGGATCATGTCGCTCATTATGGGTGCAGCAAAGTCAATAGGTTTCATTGTCATCATTCCCCAGAATACTTGCATGTGCTCTAATCTTGGATGCTCATGACCACTCCTTCTTCCAGCAATGGATCTGACAATCAACATGTAGAAAGTTCTCCATGGTTGAGGCAGATATTTAACGTTGAACTTTGAAAGTTTTGTGAGTGATTCATTATCAGGAATGTCATATCCTAGATCAATGAAATAGTCAAGGATTTCCAGTTCGGTCAACATCGGATGAAATTCAGTGGGAGTCGGTAACATAAGAACTGTGCGAAGAACATCAAGATCTACTGTGTATCTTTGTCAATCCAGCTCGATAGTAAATGGTTCGTCGTCCAAATTCGCCTTAGCAGTGTACCAGAACTGATGAATGTAGAAAGTTGGTACTGATGTAGACTTTGTAAGCATGGGCTTGCAGGGATGAGCCAGTAGTATGTCCTTGAGAATCTTGCATGTGTCTTCTGGAATACTGAGTTTGTTGAAGTCAATGCGAAGATTGTTTTGGTCAATTGAGACATTGTAGTCTGCTGGTAGAAATTCACCAAGTGCAAGTAGTGGTAGATTCTGTTGTTGTGGAACTGATACATCGTGTTGAGCCATCGTGTTCTGAAAGTGTCATGTCATGAAATCAAACATCCAGATTTGTTAGTCATTAGTCCGAGTCCATGTTTGATATTCAAAGACATATATGTTGCATTCATGGTTCAGTTAATTAATATGTGATTAATGACGGTATTATTATTTAACATGTAACTTAGATGATTTATCATTTAAAGCACATATGTCTTTTGGCAACATGTTTAATAACACAATACAATCACAAGTTAATGAACATTATTACAATACACATATTCATGAGGATTCATCCAATATACATGTTTTCGAAAAAATTACAATCACTTGAATACTCAAAAAATATGTAACACATGATCTCGAAGATAATACAAACAATGTTTTCTAAAACTATTACTAATGAAGATCTCGAAAATTTTGGTGCAAGAAAGATCTCGATAACTTTCCATAAGAAAGATCTCGACAACTTCAATGGACTAAAGTTTTCGAAAACTTTGCAGCAAAGTTTTCTCGAAAACATGGCATGTAAAAGATCTCGAAAGTTTTGTTAAAAAAGATCTCGATAACTTTTGTTAAGAAAGGTTCTTGATAACTTTTGACAAGAAAACTTCTCGATAACTTTTGTTAATAAAAGTTCTCGATAACTCAAGGATTTCGAAAAATATTTTTCGAAAAATTTTATTGAGAGATTTCGAAAGTTTTCTCAATTTTCTCGATAACTACTGTTTTGAAAAGATTTCGATAAAATCTTTTGAAAAAGATTTCGAAACTTTTTCTCGAAAATTCTTATACAAGAATTTTCGAATTCCTTTGTAGACATACGTTTTGAAGATTTTGTTGAATCCTTGAACGTAACCTGATGAATAAAGTGTATTAAGACAGTTAGAAACACATCATCTATGAATACAAAAGATTTCGAAAGTTTTCAAGACCCTAAGTTATCTAGAAATTTTTCCACAAGAAATCATGAAGTAATATTAATTGTAGGACCTTGGATACAACTTATTTCACAACTTATCAAGCTTATTCTAGAGAGAGAAAGAGAGATGTAGAGAGAGAGAGAGATGGGAGGATCATGTGTGTAAAATATAAGCTATGTTATTACCAAATGATCAACCAAACCTCAAAGTGAGGTTTACAATTCTTAATATAGAGCTAGGCATGTTAGCTTTCATGCCTTTACAAGTTTAGCCCTTGTAGTTCTATCTTTCTAATAAACTTGAACAAACAACTTAGAAATACTTTCTTACACAACCTATTACACGATTCAAGAATATAATGACCGACACTTCATAATATAAAAATACGATGCTAACAATCTCCCCCTAAGTGTTGGTCATTGAAGGTTGCGTGACGTCTTCGTCTTTATCTTTAAACTTCAACATTATTGCTCTTGACGTCTTTAGAAAACATTAGCTAAGTCATTGTTCCATGTTCATTGTTCTTTGTTCCTTCATGCTTTGTGATCTTTGTATGATGACTTTTCTTTGTTCTTTGTTGTTGTGGTTGTTCATTGCCTTATGTCACTACTTCGTCTATGTAGGTTAATCGCCTTTCCAACATGCTCATACATCTTTAGTCTTTGCCATACGTACATTTGTTGTCGCTGTTCTTTCACATTGATCTTTATCACTTTACTTTGTAGATTCTTCTTTTTGGCGTAGAATCTTTCTTTGACTGTTGCTTTCCTTTGATCTTAGTGAGAACTTTCCTTTGACTTTGAGATGTATGTATGAGCATGTGGAAACCAGTGTGTGGTGGTTGTACCTGCATAAAACAGTTAGCAATAAAGCATCCGGTACTTACAGGTTTGGAATTAGAGATCATCAACAGCATATTGTGAAGACTTTCTCCAACCCTTACCATGGCCGTTCCTAATCGGATACCCTCGAAAGAGCTTAAACAGACATACCGAAGTACACCCACGATTAGGTGAGTCGCTGGAGATCACCCCACGACTGTAGACCGTTTGGATCCACCGTAACACTAAGCGTAACCCACAAGAGATTACCGAAGTGACCTGCTGTCAGGGCTGTTTGATGTTGACCCTGGCAGGAGTTTCCGTTCAATCATTGAGAAGAACATAAGTAAATTCTCTCATAAACATTCTGGCAGATTGCTAGGACCTGCGCAGGACTCTAAAGTTTACATCTTGTGTCCATTGATGTAGAACAACCAGTGTAATAATATTGTGTGTTCCTATGAGATCTTTTGATGAATCTCTTGGTTCTAGACTCAATAAGTGCACATTTAGTCATCGGAGGTGTGGAGCAGAGTACCTCCTTTTCAATATCAACACACTTGGAATGAGTGGTCAATAGATTATGCAGGGTTCTCCGTGAGAATGAAACAAGTATCTTTTGAGAGATACCCGAGTGGCTAGAAGGTTTAAGTGCAGTGCGTCACTGGGTCCATGACGTCTTGTCTTCAATACCGATGTCACCTTAGTAACAATCAGTAGCATATGAGTTGAACCCGGTGTCTGACCTATGGTTG
>LBNU01031635.1:30635-41739 GCA_014162995.1 Artemisia annua | reverse complement strand
AATCTAGAGAGAGAAAGAGAGATGTAGAGAGAGAGAGATGGGAGGATCATGTGTGTAAAATATAAGCTATGTTATTACCAAATGATCAACCAAACCTCAAAGTGAGGTTTACAATTCTTAATATAGAGCTAGGCATGTTAGCTTTCATGCCTTTACAAGTTTAGCCCTTGTAGTTCTATCTTTCTAATAAACTTGAACAAACAACTTAGAAATACTTTCTTACGCAACCTATTACACGGTTCAAGAATATAATGACCGACACTTCATAATATAAAAATACGATGCTAACATTAATGAATTACAACAATTAACACATATGGGAATATGTTAAAGCAGTTTAATTGGACTCAATAACACCACAACGAAAAGCCCCAATTCAACAAAGAACCCTAATTTTCTAGATCATGCAATCTGAAGGATTGGAACAATTAATAGGCATAAACATGATACATACACTTAAAGTAACATATCCCACCAATAATATACACAAAAACAACACTCAAACACAAAACCCTAATTCTAACGCAAACCCTATTTTCGAAATCAATTCAAACGTGAAAACTGTTGTGTTTAGGGAATAGGGACATGATAATATGATGTTTAGTGACAAAAGCCCTATGATTTCTAAACCTAAAACACATTTATACGTAAGAATCATGATTATCGAAAACCCTAGCTCTATGAATCGTAATTACAAGAAATCTAGCCATCAAAAACGTAATTGGTAAAAAACCATTTGTTAAAATAAGCCAAAGATCAAGAATTCACTTACGGTTTGAAGATTATGAACACGGATTTGTGAAATGATTTTGAGCCGTGAGATTTTTAAGGAGGGTGTTTGTTTTTGATTTTTGTTTTTGTGAAAAATAAAAGACGGGGGTGTTTGTTTTTGTTTAAGTTTTTGAAACTTTTTGACAACTTGGCAAATTTAGTCCCTAGACTACAAACTAAACCATATAACAAGTCCTAATATTATTATTTAACAGTTTAAGATAACGACAGTTAATGGTAAAGACATATTAGGCTAACAACGAAGTAAAAGGGAAAAGAAATGATACGAGAGATAACCTTTGACAATCCACCATTGCAAAATAACATCATAACTACTAGAAATATGCAAGTACACATGTTTGCACAAGATTTTTAAATTTTGAAGAACATTTTCTCCCCCTCAACACTTGGTATGAAAATACTGAAATTTTTGATAAACCAAATGGTTGACGAAGATTGTGTACATGCATTTGAAAAACAAAAGAAAATAAAATAAAGGTAAATAAAATGTAACATCTTTTTGGTATTTTTGAAGATTTTTTGATTTTGTATTTTCGTTTTTGATAAATATATACAAAAATAATTTTGGTATTTGACTCAGTTAATTGTTTTCAAGAAAAGATTTTAGATGTTACATTTTATTCCACGGGGAGACTGATGAACTTGTAGTCCCAAAAAGAACGTAAGTTCACCCATCATTGACATTTCAAAATTTTATTTCATTAATCTGGCAAAAGCGTTTGAGTACTTTTTGTTTGTAGAGCCAAAAATGATGTCATCGACATATATTTGCACAATTAAAACATCTTCCCCGTGTTTTTGAATAAACAAAGTTGGATCTAGTAAACCTTTAGTGAAAGAATTAGCAAGCAAGAAAGCAATAAGTTTATCATACCACACCCTGGGGGCTTGTTTGAGACCATAGAGAGCCTTTTTAAGTTGGTAGACATCATTTGGGTGCTCTGGGTCGACAAATCCCTCTGGCCGACTAACGTATAACTCCTCACGTAGTTGACCGTTCAGAAATGTAGTTTTCACATCCATTTGATAAACGACCATGTTTTTGTGAGCAGCGTATGCTAAAAATATTCGAACGGCTTCAAGTCTAGCTACTGGTGCAAAAGATTCCTCAAAGTCAATTCCTTCCTCTTGAGTATATCCTTTAGCTACCAAACGTGATTTGTTACGAATAACATTGCCTTCTGCGTCCAACTTGTTTTTCCAAATCCATTTTAGCCCAATGACATAAAATCCATCCGGTCGTTCAACTAATTCCCAGACTTCAAGATGTTTGAGTTGGTTGAATTCCTCTTGCATTGATNTCTTGAGTATATCCTTTAGCTACCAAACGTGATTTGTTACGAATAACATTGCCTTCTGCGTCCAACTTGTTTTTCCAAATCCATTTTAGCCCAATGACATAAAATCCATCCGGTCGTTCAACTAATTCCCAGACTTCAAGATGTTTGAGTTGGTTGAATTCCTCTTGCATTGATTCAATCCAGTTGTCGTAAGTGAGAGCTTCTTTTATATTTTTAGGTTCTTCATGACAAACTGTTAGAGCGTAAATGCAATGTTCGGCATCGGAGTGAAGTTTTTGTCTAGTCATAACTGGAGCTGTTGGATGACCAATAATGTTGACAATTGGATGGTCACGAGTCCAATGATGTGTTGAAGGGTGAGGGTTATAAAACTGCTGCATATTAGTTGGTTCCAAGTTGCGTGTTGTCGACTCAGCAATATCTGAAAGTTTCGGAGTCGGAGCAAATGGATTAAAGAACGCATTCGGATCATAATTTGCAGGTTCGGGTACTTGTTGTTGGTTCAGATCTTCAGTTGGGTTGTCGGTGTTGGAAGCGGTTTGTTCTTCTATTGTTGGTGATTTAGTCGGGGGTGCATCGGGTGTTACTATTGTTGTTGTAGTAACTGTTGTATCAGGTACTTGAATATTATCAGGTTGAGCAGCGGAACTAGTGGATACATCTGGTACACGTGTCTCAAATGAGTCATCGAACAAAGGAGAAAACAATGTTTCCAATTCTCAACGAGTTAGTGGCAACGGTTCAGCTGAATAATTTGGAAAGTTTAGACGGTTGGTTGCGGGTCCTAAGCTGTTTTGCTCAGAAGCCATTTCTGTGAGCTCATCGAAATTAGCATGGATAGTCTCCTGAATCTCTCTAGTACGACGGTTGTAGATTCAAAATCCTTTTGAGTTTTCACAATATCCAATGAAGATACCGACGTCAGCCTTTGCTTTAAGTTTTCCAAGATCATCACGATAATTATTTGGATAGCATAGAGAACCAAATACATGAAAGTGTTGTATGTTAGGCTTCCCGTTTGTGAACAATTTCATACGGTGTGACTTTGTGACGTTTATTGATCATACAACGATTTTGGGTGTAACATGCGGTAGAGACGGCTTCCGCCCAAAGATAATCTGGTAATTGAGCATTAATGAGCATCGTTCGTGCGGCTTCCAATAACGTTCTGTTGCGTCTTTCGACCACTCCATTTTGTTCGGGAGTCCGTGCAATTGATGTTTGATGTTCAATTCCAACTTTCTCAAAGTATGCACGAAGAGTTTGATTCTTGAATTCAGTTCCATTATCTGTTCTTACAATTCAAACTGTGTTGCGAAGTTGAACCTGAATTTTCGTTAGAAATGTGATTATCATCGATGGAGCTTGATCTTTGCTTCGAAGAAAGTAGACCCAAGTCCATTTGGAGAAGTCATCGACTATCACAAGAATGTATCGTTTCCCATTAATCGATTGTACTCGCATTGGGCCACATAAATCCATATGAAGAAGTTGAAGAACGTGATCGGTACTTGGTTCTGGTTTAGAACTTAGATGCGCACGTTTGCCCTTTCCTTGTTCACAAGCGGGACATAAGTGATCTTTTGTATATCTGGACCTTGGTAGACCGTCAACTAGTTTATGGCGAGCAAGATCAGTCATAGTTCTAAAGTTGAGATGTGACATGCGTTGGTGCCATAACCAGGATTTTGTCGATTCAGCCTATGAAAGTAGACAAATGGGAGAGGAAGCGGTCATGTCGGACATTGAAATTGTATAAAGAATGTTTCCACGTGTGCCTGACATGAGATCATTTCTTTATAGATCACGAACAAAGCATGTTTTCTCTCTGGATGCAACTTCCAGATCACCATCACAAAATTGACCGACTGAAAATAGATTCTGACCGAGGCCTTCAACATAATAAATATGACTAATTTCGATATTCCCACTGACATAGTCCCCATATCCCATAATTGCAGCGAAATGATCATTTCCGAATCTGACAGTACCAATGAACTTTGAGACAAAGTTTCTTAACAGTTTGAGATTGCCTGTCATGTGTCGGGAGCATCCGCTATCAACAATCCAGAGAACAATTTGCACCACCTGCATCACATGAAAGAGACGACGATGGTACAATGGTAAGGGTGGAACCCGAAGAAGTTGTGGGTTCCGTTGGGTTAGAAGCACGTATTAACAATTTTAAGAATCCATTTAAAGTTATGTGTTCTTTGTAACCAATGTTGCCAATTCCAACTAGATTTAGCCTTTTTCTTAGTGAATTTGCTAAGTGATGGCATGTTCCTAGGGTTATTGTTCGCAACTAATGGGTGGACTACATCATTCTTAGAAACTACACAAGGCATAATTCCTTGCACAGATTTTGAAAGATTAGTGGGCCTAGATTTCCTGCCTGATGTACGTTTCTTAAAACGAGATAAAAGAGAATTCGCAACACATTTAGAATGATCACCAGATAACATACTCTTACGACAAAACACACATGAAGCATTAACATTCAAAGCATTTAAAGGTTCATCATTCGTTACACAAGGATTAGGATTGCAATTTGCCAAATCAGAATCTAAATCTAGTGCAAGATGAGTATTATTCAAAGTCCTAGGGTGTTCTTCTACTTCAGAGGCTTCTAGTGTTTCTCTTCTACGTTGCAAGATCCTATACTTCCTTTTCATACGTTTATTCTTGGATCTGCTAACGCTATGAGTGGCGACTATTCCTGTAGAAGTGGAAGGATCCATATTAGACTTATGAGTGTGTTGATCTACATTGGTTATGTCTACCGAGTACATTCCTAGGGCAATAACTTTAGTGTTGACAGATTTTCCTTTTTCAAGTTCACGTATTTTCTCTTTCAACTCAATGATAATGTGCATTTATCTTGAATTTCATTGTCTAACTTTCTGATTGAATAGAGATAATTGTCTCGACTCTTTTGCCAATAGTCTGTAACTTCTTGCAATTCTGCAATTTCCTTTTCATATATTGAAATTTGATTTTTTAATTCCTCATTTTCTTTTTGAAAGGATGTGGAAGTTTTAAGACTTTGCAATTCTAATTCAAAATCCAGACTTTGGTTTTGACACCATTCAAGCTTTTTGTTGAGTTGTAAAATCTCATTAGAAAGTTTGTTTTGCACATCATCATTGTGTTTTCGGAGATTAACGTTTTCATCTTTTAATGTCTCAATTTATTTAGGTAACAACTCAACATCATCACAGTGATCATCAACAAGCATAGAAGTACCAGATTCATAAAGAGAATTCATAATCACAGAAATTATATCAGCACTAAGAACATGTTCCAAGAGTCGATCAACTTCTTTTTGTAAAAATTGATTTCGACGTTTTTGATTTAAATCGCTTGTTCAGTTTGTTGAAACACATTCATCATAGATGAGACTTCTTTTTGAAGTTCCTGTTCCCAGTGGTTAGCACAATGATGCAAATGTCGAGCAATAGGTAAAAACTGTTTTTGAAACACTTCTCGTTTTTCTCTCTCATGAGGGGTAGTAGTAGTGAAAACCGTTATTTGAGAGTTGCGTTCAATGGCTTCATCTAATCGTTCAATATTTTCCTTGAACGTGTCGAAGTACTGAAGTACACGACAACGAGTAGGAAGAGGTTGAAGNCGTTTTTGATTTAAATCGCTTGTTCAGTTTGTTGAAACACATTCATCATAGATGAGACTTCTTTTTGAAGTTCCTGTTCCCAGTGGTTAGCACAATGATGCAAATGTCGAGCAATAGGTAAAAACTGTTTTTGAAACACTTCTCGTTTTTCTCTCTCATGAGGGGTAGTAGTAGTGAAAACCGTTATTTGAGAGTTGCGTTCAATGGCTTCATCTAATCGTTCAATATTTTCCTTGAACGTGTCGAAGTACTGAAGTACACGACAACGAGTAGGAAGAGGTTGAAGTTTGTTATCGTTTGGTAAAGGACCGTTAATTTGCACCACTGGTTTAGCAGGAGCTACATAAGACGTAACTTCTAGAGGTTTGATAATGTACCATGGTTGTTCAGATTTTTCTTTTTGCGGTGTAAAAATATCAGTTATTGGTGGCATTTTAGAGTAATCAAAAGGTTTATTGTATGTAACGTTTTCCATTTTTGATCGACTCTCACCTTCAATTTCATATTCCTTTTCACAATCATATACAACAGTACGAACAACAGTATTGTCAAAGAGATGATCTGCACTATATAACTTTGGAATCTCATTGAGTGCTACACGTAAAAAAACATGGTGATTCACTTCCAATTGCAAAGCTGTGACCATTGTTTGTTCGATTTACTGAAAACTTTTGAATAGTAGTCACTGAATTACCAGTTTTATATACAACATTTTGAAATTCTTTAAGCTTATGTTCCAATTCAACAATCTCATCGACGTATGACTTAACTTTGTTTCTGGTTTTGTGTTTATGTTCCGTGAACTCAGCTTGACAATTTGACAACTCTGTTTTGGTTTGTAAAATGATTGCATCAAGTTGTGCAATTTGTTTTTTGTGTTCAAACTCTTGTTTTTCCAGTTCAGAAACTAAGTTATTTTTAGACTCCATAATTTTAGCAATTTGGTGTTCTAACTCTTTTTCGTGAAGAGAAGATTTTAGAAAAGCAGCTTCAAAGCCTTTTTCCCGTTGAATCAGTTTTTCCGCGTTTGACAGTTGAAACTTATAGCACTCAATATCCCTAGTTAATAATGCATTTCTCTCTTTCAATCTAGCATTAAGCTCTTGACATTTAATGTTTTGAGATTGACTAGTCATAAGAAGGGACTGAATTTCTGAATCTGGACCAGACGAAGGATCAAAATGTTCAACGTGAGCATTGTTATCATTAACAGTTTCATTATCCGAATCATCAAATGTGACAACCAGGTTAATTTGAAAATCATCAAATATAACTTTTGTGTCCATTTGAGTATTCGTGTGTGTAGATAACAATCAATCATTTTGAACTCCTTGTTCCTTGTAAGATGCAGATGCAGATGGGGAGGCAATTTCATGTATGAGGCATGAGTTAAGATCAGTTACCTGAGAAAGACCATCGGTGTCATAAACTGGGCCTGAGTCACTTATGTGGAGTTCATGCATGTTGGCCATTAGCATAACAGCAGCTTCCAAATCTTCCATGTCAGCATCGGAATGTGCATTTGCCAAGAAGCTGTTGTCATTTGTATTCGGGTTGCTGCGGGCTTCATCTTTGAGAGCAAGGAGTAATGCCTGTTTGTGATACTTACTTCCTTGAGTTCTTGGTGATGGACATNCTGAGTCACTTATGTGGAGTTCATGCATGTTGGCCATCAACATAACAGCAGCTTCCAAATCTTCCATGTCATCATCGGAATGTGCATTAGCCATGAAGCTGTTGTCATTTGCATTCGTGTTGCTGCGGGCTTCATCTTTGAGAGCAAGGAGTAATGCCTGTTTGTGATACTTACTTCCTTGAGTTCTTGGTGATGGACATGCAGTTGCCAAGTGACCTATTCCATTGCAGTTATAGCATCTGATGACCGTATTCCCCGATTCAGTATTCCCTATGTCAACAATCTCTGCCTTTCTCTAAGGGACACCACCATTGTTCCTGAATCCTCCATTGTTGTTAAACTGTTGTCCAGAATTGGAGTTACCCATATTACCACCCGATCCAAATCTACCACTGTTACGATTATGAATTTCAACGCGACCATCGTGAATGACAGCTTGATTCCTTGTATTTGAAGATGAACGAAGACGATTGTTGGACTTGTTTGAGAATTTGCTGAAAGCCCGAGCAATGAGTGCAATTCCTTGGTTGAGACTGTTAAAGTCCTCATCATCGTCGTTATCATTAGCAGTAAGTGGTGTAGAAAAGGTGTCATTGTTGTCATATGAGACAAATTGATTTGCAGGAGGGTGCATTGTGGAATCATAAGATGAATACAGAGATGGGTTGTTGAGATAAGCCTGTTCTGGATGATAAACATTGTGTTGTAATGGTGGAGCCGGAACATGTGATTGAGCAACAAGCGCCAAAGAGTTTGTAGGTGGGGGCTGTGAGTAGTTTCCTCTGAGAGCGCGATCATTGTCAACTTCATGTTGATGATGTTTCAGATAGTCATACAACAAACCATATGGTGTTTCATGAAGGTTTCTTGCTTGTCGAACAAATGTCACATACTTCTGCCAATCAGGACCAAGACATCCTAAGAACTTCGTGTTGACAGCAATCTTTGGTATGATGATGTTGTGTCTGTCGAGGTCATTAATGATGTTCGTGAAGTGGTGATAGTATGACTCAAGTGATTCCATTGGCTCAATCATGAAATGTGTGTATTCCATGTAAAGTTTTGACTCCATGTCCTCCTGATTCAACTGAGTTCCTTCCATTAAAAGATGAACATGTTCCCACACAGCCTTTGCAGTTTTCTGAGCATCAACACTGCGAAAGATCGGATTAGGTATGCCTTTCAGAATGTAAATCATGGCATATTCATCTGCTTCTTTGTGAAGTACTTGTTCAACAGTAAGTTGAGCATCAGTAAGAGGTCTGTGTGAGTCCGGTATGGGTGCGTTAGCATTAGGATTTGTTAGAACCTAAGTTTTCAACATTTTATCAAGTCTCGGTTATTTCATCATTTGTAATAGGTTGCTATGTTTATCTACGTTATTTAAGAGAGTCATGTAAACATGATAAGAGTCCAAACGTGTCCAATGGGCTTTAAGCCCATACGTCTAGATAAGGAAGGAGAAAGGGAGTGTTGCCCTAGCTCCTCTCCTATAAATAGGACCTCATGTATTCATTCTCTCTTGTTGGTTATTTCAATAACATAGTGAAACTCTTGCACTTTTATTCTTCATATTTGATCTAATCAACCAAACTCTATTTCTCATCTCATTTCTATCAAATCTATACTTGTGTTTACAATATGGTGACCTAACAAGTGGTATCAATCGCCAAATAGTAGGTGTAATCTTTGTTATTGATTTCAACGACCCAAAACCCATCTTTTTATTCGATATTTTTGTAAAAAGCTTACTACTTTCTTGTTTGTTTCGTGTTTTTATCACATCTTTTACATCAAAACTTGTGTTACAAACTCAAACAACCAAAAAAGTTTCAAATTTTTTACAAAAATTTTGATTCGTACACTTTGTACCATTTTTCGAAATTGTTCAAATTTTTGAAAAGTGGTTCGAGTTTGCAACTTTCTTTAAGATTTCATCATTTTAAAGCTAGTTGTACAAGAATCTTGGAATAAAAACGTGTTTTTGGATTGCTTTTATCAAAAACAAAAAAACTGCCAAAACTTGTACTATTTCGAGAAAGTTAAACCCTAACTTTCGAGATCTTTTGTGACTGCTCCTTAAGTGTTTTCGTTGGTTACTCAGTTCTTTTCTCTCTTGTATAAGAAAGAAAACATTTCGACTTGTTGGATATTTTCGATATTGTATAATCTCGAAAATTTGTGGAATTTTTTTCGAAAATTTTGAACTTTCGAGATCTTTTCTAGCTTATCGAAATCTTTTGATTTTCGAGATCTTTGGAAAACTTTCGAAATCCTTTCATAATTTTCGAGAACTTTACTAATTCCTGCTACAGTAAAATTTCTCGAAACTTTGTTATAATTTTCTCGATAAACCTGCTTTTTTCGATAACTTTTGGAAATTTTTCGAAATCTTTGGTACTTTGACTGTTTTTCGAGATATTCAACATTTTAAGCTTTGGAAACATACTTGGGATAGTTTTCGAGAATTGGCATAACACTTATACCTTCTACAAGATCCATTTTCACACAAGTATTTCATCATGTCTCAACTACCGTACTCAGACTCTCCTTACACTCCACGTCACAGTACCGACCCTCGTCATGTACTACACTTTGGTAATGAATCATATCCTCCTATGTTGATTAATGGGAACTACACTACTTGGAAACGACGATTCTTACAATGGGTTGCTGTTCGTCCACAAGCTGATCTCATACTGAAATCCATTCTTCAAGGACCATATCAAATGAAATTCATTGCTGACTCAACAGGCTTCATTGAACTACAAACCAAAGACACCTTGACTGGCCATGACAAAGACCAACATGCTGCTGACTACCAAGCAAGTTGGTACATCACTCTAGGTCTTCCAAATTCCATCTACTCTAACTTGGACTTTGAAGCTTGTGCTCATGAAATGTGGAAACATCTTGAAATCATGCATCAGCCACACAATGACCTACGAATGAGTCAGCTTCTATAGTCTTGTCTCCATAAGAAGTTCATGAAAAGTATCCTCCCTGCTCCACAAATCACTCTTCAGTGCTATCTGGAATCGCAACCAACAAATTTGGTTAAGCTTGAAGATGATACTACTCACGTGGAAACAACATCTGGAAGATCAACAGGAATGTCTAACATTTCCTCTCCTGTCATGGATAACTCACATGGAACTATTGATATGCTCTTAATGGCTGACACACATGAACTCTAGGTAAGTGATTCCAGTCCAATCTATTACACTGATGCTCTGTATCAAGCATGTGATTTTTATCCATGCCTGATACATGACAGTGGTTCTCCGTCTAACTCTATCTCAGACATTGCACAAGTTGTTCAATCTGATTCTATGTTATCTACTCATATAACTGATCAAATGTCCACAGTGGTGTTATTTGATGATAATCCAATAAACCCAGTTGTTACATTTGATGAAACAATTATATCCACTGCTCAAGATAAAAATGATCAACTTGAACAACATGAGCTTTTGTCTGATTCAGATGCAGAATGGAGAATGTTACTTATGACCAGCCAAAATCAAAATATTCAGTGTCAAGCACTGAATGCAAAGTTGAGAGACAAAAACGTTGCATTAACAAGAGAACTTGAACATTGTAAAACACAACTCAATTTTTTCAAATCAAAAGCAGATAAGGAAACATGCTTAGAGACAACACTTCAGAAAAACACCGAATTACAAAACAAACTAAGCATGTTAACTGATTCTACTTTCTTTCAGTACTATAAATATTTCACAA